>VZTQ01006881.1:0-95247 GCA_013400755.1 Pelecanoides urinatrix | reverse complement strand
CGCCAACTGGATTTAGCTCCATTGACCACAACTCTCTGGGCTCGGCCGTCCAGCCAGTTTCTTACCCAGCGAAGAGTGTACCTGTCTAGGCCGTGAGCCGCCAGCTTCTCTAGGAGAATGCTGTGGGAGACAGTGTCAAAGGCTTTACTGAAGTCCAAGTACACCAAATCCACAGCCTTTCCCTCATCCACGAGGGGGGTATAGTATTTTGCTATACTGGGGGCAAGTAATTGCCTTCATCCAACTGCCATATGTAACTTGGCATCCCAAATGATTTCAAGCTTGAGTTCATGCACTAGTTACAAAGAATGATGCTCACCTGCTGTTGAAGGAGCAAGATGAAAAAGACACTTGAAATCCACCCTCCTGAACATAGGCAGAGCCACAGCTGCAAAAGACCAATCAAGACATTTGAATTTTTTACTTGCAGAAACAGCTATGAAGGAAGAAATGGCAGCTAGTCCTCTGTGGCTCTTGGAAGTCTCCAAGTGAAACCCATCAAGGGAGGCATTATCTGGACTGTTACATGTCTATGGTGTACACTTATTGACTGGAAGATGGACACTGCTAGCGACTAACCACAGTGATTCAGGAGGTACTTAGGCAGCTGACTCCAACACTTCAGCAGTGAGTCCTACTCCTCTGAATTGCACCTACTTTTTAATAACTTCATCCACAGGTCAAGATGCCTCTTCATGTGATCCAGACCCACCGCTGATACCTGTAAAGACGAAAGCCATCTCCCTAGGAAATGCTGGGTATGTCCCACACAGCTGAAGTTCTTTGGCAGTAGAAGTGCTCAACTCTTCTAGGACAATAAAGCACAGTGACAACACAGACTGACATGGAACATTCTCTCTCCAAGAGAGCATTTTTCTGCTTTGCACCTTTTTTTCCCCCCTATTTGCAATACAGCCCACATTCCATAATCTCAGTAAATGACCATTTTCCATCCTTGACTCAGACTAGCTACAGAAATGAAAAGGCAGGAGCTACATAAAGGAGTGACATAAGCGAATGAGCCATCTGATGACTGCTTACTAAAAGAGAGCAAGGAAACTTGTGATCCCTCTCACCCCCCAGCTTTCTCACTGTACTACAGGAAGGATAGGATAATAAAGTCAGAGCATTGCACATCAGAGGATTGATGAAAAATCCTGCAAGACATCATACACTCTGTTCATACAGGATAGCTCTCTAACTAGCTAAAATGGGCTTCATCCTTGCTTTGTTTCCCTACGTTGCCTCATCTCCCCTGTTGGACTTTGCTTTGCCTCAGTGAACTCCCATTGTTCACAGCAGAACATGAAGGTTGATGAATTTATCCTCACATTACTCTCTGGAAGGCAGAGAAGTGTCAACTTCTCATCTGCAAAAGGGTGATAATTAAATGCTGAGAGAATAAATGACTTGCACAAGGTCACTTGGGAAGTATGTGGCAGAGCTGAAAATTAAATGCAGATCTCCAGAGCTGCAGGTCAAGGCCCAAAACACAAAATCTTTCTGCCCTGCTGGCACAGTGGAGATCAGACTCCCAGCATATCATAAGGCACTCTGTAAGAATGTGTGTGGTGCAAGAGATGAACTGAACTTCTTGTGTGCAGTTTATCTGTAGAAATTTATCCAATTCCTCCAAAGAATCAGGTAAATATCAGAGATCAAGGAAACAGGAAAACAACACAGAATCTACATGAAGAGCTACGAAATGCCTTTTCAACATCTTGTATAAGGCAAAGATGCCCTTTGTAGACTTTTTCTATTGGACATACTACCAGTCCAGGGGAAGATCTGACATCTGCACATTAAACATGGTGTTGAAGTCACAAAATGCAGCCATGGAGTTATCTTTCCAATTTAATATAAGGCTTGTTAACAGATTAAAGATTTTAGGAGTGCTACAGATTGTGTCAGGGTTACAGTTTAATAACTATGTATCTGCACCTTCTTGTCTTCTTGCTTGCTATGCAAACTCCTGCTAAGCACCCTCTTTTAACTTTCCTTCTCTTCTTTCATTTGCAGATGCTTCCCACTGATCCATATGATCAGATTTATCCCCTTCCATGCAAATAACATGTTTCCTTCATATCTCTCCTTAAAAAGCTTTCTACCCTAAGGCTTTCAAAAGGAAACAATCATCTTAGCTGGTAATCACGTGGGTCCTTCTTCTTGTGCTTTTTGAAACTAGGAGTGACACAACACATATTCCCACTGTCTCCATAGAACTGGAAGGGAAATGTAGGGGCACTGTAACCCATAAAGTCTCCTTAGGAAAGCAACAGGGTGTCAGGAAGATGGCTGGGCAGCAGCACAGGGCTGAGCTGCTATGAAAGTGGCACTGGGCAGGGGCAGGTGTTTTTGAAGGCATCAAGAGGGGAATAGGTAAAAGAAACAGTGGAGAGCTGGGAGAGGAAGGAAGAAACTCATCCAGGTGGAGACCTGCACCAGCCGGGTCCCAGACCCATCTCTGATTTCAGAACAACCAGGCAAAGCACAACAGTATTCTGTAATTCCTTGATTGTTGGTGCTGCTTTTTGAGAGGTATCAGTACCATGATGGATTTTAGTGGTCCTGCCCATCACTAGTCCTAGGTGTCTGCCTCATCTCAGTGGTGAACCTTCCTCATATCTAATGCATATAGCTATACTGCTTTGCTGCTGCCTGAACTCTGCTGTGAAGTCCCAGAGTGGCCCTTGTTCTTAATGTCTGCACAGAAGAAAGCAGATGGGTAAAGCTTAACTCTGACAATAATAATAATAGTTGAGGTAATAATAATAAATCAAATGCTGTCAACACAGTACTGGCAAATTTCTACTGATTTCACAAAATTTGTGTTTGTATTCAAAAAAACTCAAATCACAAAGTTGCAGCATTAATTCCCAGCTTCACCTGGACAGCTCAGCTTTTCATATTACATTCCAGTTTCCTCATAATTTCATAGTGTTTTGTCAAACAAAATATTTGGAAAAAATTCTAATGATAATATTTTTGTTCCAGACACACTCCATCAAAATAAGTGGTTATTTTGTATTTTATTAAAGTAATAAGGATTCATGGTCAGAAGTATCTGGAGTAAAGAAAAATATCAAATGGCTATAAATTATAGCCCAAAGGGGATTTTAACAACTGTAGTTCAGATTTCCTAGTAAATTAAAGTACTGAGGAAGATTTTCACCCTGAAACAATGCATTTATTGCTCTGAAATAATGGAAAAGAAAACAAATTTTTATGTTCCTGGACTTTTTTTAAACTGCTGCTTAAAACTCTTAACCCAGTCACTAGAGGGTGTCATCAAATTATAGCTTGGAAAATACAATCAACTTAGGATCATCTCCAAGGCTTAATTCATCCTAAAGAGCATCCCCAGATGAGACATCTGACTGTTCTGTATAAGAACCTGACTTTGCCCTCTATTCTTGTCTGAATATTGCAGAGTGTCTATAGACAAAACTCCGCTTTACTGCCAGTGAAGAGTACATGCTGCTGCCCTGTCTTGCTCCTGCATCCAGAGAAATTTTGGTTAAAAACAACATAAAGTCAAAATCCCTAAAGCTTTTCTTGCCCTCTTCTTGGAGGGTATATATGCTGGTACATGAGGATAATCTCAGGCATTTTTATTAACATCTCAGCAGTACAGTACTGTATCCCTATCAGTTCTATGTAACCACTGCACACTGACTCCAACTGATTACATCTGTTTACAGTGCCTGTGAACAGATAACTTTATAGATCTTACAGCCAAGAACTGCCAATGGCCCAAAGGTGGTCTGTGGATTTTGCTGCTAGAATCAAAGCTGCATACCCCCTCCACAGCAACATCTCTGCTAATGAGAAAGGGAAGAAAGGCTTACCAGGCTGGTATCATTAGGGAACATGCCCCTCCTTAACAAATATTTCCTTTTTGTCCTTTTTCCTTCTCCTCCAAATCCACTGTTCTTAGCCCTAAGAGGCAAATTTCTATAACAGCTATCCAAAACAAATAAAAAAGCTAAACCCAGTATGACTTGATCAGCAGCTAGGTCAGGACTAATAACCTCCATGGAAGATAGAAAAGTAAAATACTTTCAAGTACTAGTAGGGCAACTATGGGAGTAAGGACTGTTGGTAAGAGTTCAGGTGCAGCAGATCGCTGAACAAGCCACAAATGACAACTCTGTTGCCCCACTGCAGACACTACCCCAGTGGATCTTACAGCCATGGCTGACAATAAAACAGGACATTCCTCCCTGCTGCAGGCTGCTATTCTAACTGTCCTCTGAGCAACAGTATGCATATCATAATGGGACAGCGTAAACATCATCAAGTGAGGAGCTGTGGGAGCCAAGCTGAATGCAGGCATACACTGCCTGAGAGACCGCCAGATACAACACAATGCAGTGTCCTGCTCGGTTCAGAAAGGGTTCCCAAGCATGTGAAACAGACCCAGAATGCCCCCACACTGCAGATGCAGCCAGCATGGGTGCACTGATTTTGCACCCATGAACACAATTGCACTGTGATAAAAGGAGGGAGACGCTGCAGATAGGGAAATGAAATCTCCACATTTCCATGGAACATTAGTTTGAGGGTTCCCACAGGGTAACATGGGGAGCATGCATCATTTTCAACCTGCCAACCCCAAATGGGCAAGGCATTTTGTGTGACAAAGACCCAAAATTAGGCACATAAAAATTATTAACTTTCAAATCCTGGGGGTTTCTCTCTTTGGTGTAAACAGCTCTTCCTGTTGCTGCAGCTTCATTATTCTTTGCTTTCGAGGGAAATAGATTCTGATTACTCCAGCGGAAGAGCACCAAACTTTGGATGGGAGTCAGAGCTTTGAAACCAAAGTGAGCAATGCCCCTGGGAAATGAGATACAACTAAGAAGCACAAATACAGTCACAGTCCCCTCTTCTTTCGTAATTTTGCCTTCAACATGCTCACCCTTCCCAGAAAGGAAGGAAGGCACATAATGATGGCTTCACCATGGCTTTGCTGAGATTGGCAGCTTCACACTACATTAATACCATCTTCCTCTCTCCCTCGTCTCCCACTTTTCACCCTCTGGTTAAACATTGTCCCTGCTCTCCCCATCACACTCTTTCCCTCCCAGGTGCACTTCACCATCTCAGCCTTTTCCCCACCTTTTGCCACTTTCTGCCCTCCGTGCAAGCCCATTCCCAGCTGCTCCCACCTACACATCTCTTTGCTCTCCCCCTCCTCAGCCTTAATTCCTCTCTTTCTGATGCTTTAGCCCTAACACCTTTCTCTGCCTTCCTCACTCCTACAGTTGTAATCCCATTCTCTGTCCTCCTCCCCCCCTCAGCTGCACTCCATTCCCCAACACTCTTGCTCCCTCAGCCCCTGTTCCCTGCCCCACACCTCACTTTCCCTCCTCAGTTCCCATGCAGGTGTTTCTTAGGCTCTCCCCACTTCACTCTGGGATCATCCCTCGCATTAGGCCCAGCTTGCCGTCTTTTGTTTACACACAGTCAGGTCTTCCCTCCCCAGCTTTTCTTCTAGATCTGCCACATTTAGAGAGTCACTATGACCTACTTAGGTTCCCTGACCTAGTTATAGCAGAAATACCAACTCTAAATACTCGAGAAAAAAGGGCAGCAGGAGGAGGGAAATATTATCATTATTGTTTGAAATGAAAACAAACCCACCAGCACAGGACTGCTGAGTTATTCCAGCTCTGGCTAGGAAAGCAAGATCAGCAGTTCACTTGATATTGCAATGCCAGTGTGGCCATGGATAAAGCATGTCTAGAAATTACCTGGAAAGATGGTCTGTAGTCTCTTGCCAGCATCCCCTTTTCTTTTCTTTTCCTTATTCCAGCCTCCTTCTTTCTGGCCTTACTCACCCAGGGCTTGTCTTCTGCTCCACCCAGGTATTTCATAGCAAATGTGGTTTTGCCCACTACTCTCTCCAGTCCTCCTTGCCTGTGAATCCAGGATACAACAGTCCCTGTTTGCTCAAGAACAGCATTTCTGCAGCTGAGCTTCATTTAGAAATCAAGCAATGCTCTGCATCTGTTGGGTTGACCTCCTCAGCCCTTTTATTCTACTTCAGCTATTATCACAGCTGTCTTCTCTTCTCTTTTCCCCTCCAACCTGTGCTATTCACCCACCTTGCTTCTCTACCTGGCTTGGTGTTGCAGTGCTGCCTCCTCTTTTCCTTACCAGCTCTGGAGGTGGTGTCAGCAGTGCCAACTCTGACACTGAGCTAGTAAACCAGACTGGAAATAGCAGATGTTCCCCAGAACTAGTCAGGAGTCTCTGGGTTAGCAATGCCCATTCACTTGAGTGCTGTGTACTGTGCTCATGGCTTAGCAGCCAGGAACCACCACTCTGTGACAGCTGGGTCTGTGATTCACTCCCAGATTGGCTTTTATTTTAGTCACTGTTAATAATCTCCCTGTAGTGTTTGTATTTTAGGAATCATATTGGCCCTGTAGTTCTGTGGATGAGTTCATTAAATCAAATTATGTCTCCTTGGAGCTGGTATTTTGTGGTGCTGACCCTCCCTGTATAGGGCCAGCACCCTGATTGACACTGGAAGCAGCCTGCTCTGCACCCTGAGCTGACAAGGTACTACCACCATCACTACTTCAAATACTGCCAAATATTCCAGCAGAGGCTTCCCCTCCATTGCCAAAGTCCCATCAGAAAAATGTAGCTGAGTGCACTGCAGCCCTCCCACAATTCCACCAGATGTCTTTATACAGACATGAGAGTGTAGTCATTCTGCATCCATTTACTGTGATTTTGTACCTGTTTGCCAGCTTCAGCATAAACCACGCTTTTTGGCTATTATTTCCTCGGTCACACACTAATCTACTGTGCAAATGGCTTTGGAAATTTAGTGTGGAGCCCCCAAATGCCTATGTTGTCATCAACCACTGCCTTCTAAATATGCACTTGTGGATATACTAAACTGCAGTTTGGACTGTTACATTTCCTTTGTAACTGATTTCTCAGATCTGCCCCACTACCTGTTGGTTTTCCACTCCTCACTGGGCTGTATCTAAATTTGGGCACGGGCCTACAAAGGCGCTGCTAACGCACAGTCACTTCAACCACCCTCAGTTTTGACTAACAGCATCACTTGCCTCTCTGCTGTGTCTCCCCATACAGCTCTGCTCTCCCAGCCTACATTGCCACCAGCCAGCCCAGCCACAGGCCTCCACACCGCTCTGATAATGCCTCTGTCCCCTGACCTGCATCACATCACGTTTAGTCAAATCAAGATCGAATTCTTCTAGCATGCAGGACTGACACGTAGGGTCTGCTATTTCAACAAGTCCTGAATCCTGAATACACTGAGAAAGTGCCTCACACCCATAGCCATGGGCAGGAACACCTTCCATTAGCATCACCCCCTACCTCCATTTACAGAGTACCTAGAAGGGATAACAGGACTGGAAAAGGACAAAGTTGTGCCTGCACAAGTTATGGGCAGAGGATCCCTGCCAGCTTCTCAAGACAATATAAAACCAATGAATTAAGACAATTCCAGACATGCTGATTATGTTTACCGTTGCAATTTCTGATGGGATTTTCAGATGTCTCTGAGTATTCTCTACCTGGCGTGTCAGCCACACTTCACTGCTGCTTTTATGTTATTAGTATTGACAGCCACTCAGTTTAAATGCAGGTTAGGATTGAAATCCTGTCTGTTTGCTTATCTCTGCCTTTTTATCTTGTTTGTTTCCGTTCATTACAGAGAAATCCTCCTTTTCATAAAGCCCCTTTGAATACTTCAGCAAACATGCAAACAAAATGCTAAATGGATTAACTGGGAGGTACTGGGGTCTGAAGCCTGGCTGAATAGATGCTCTTGGATCAATCAGCTCTGTGTATCAACACTAGTGGTCTGAGTTCCTCCCGATTTTTCGGGGGGTTCAGCACAGGTCCAGTGGCATGCTGGGTATAACTTTTTCCTTTCAGGAAAGGCAGAAGGGGAGAAGAACATCTGGTCTGTAAGAGGGAGCTAGTTTCTCAGTAATATTATGAACCACTGTAGGATTTTAACACATGGCAATGGCAAAGGAGTGGGTGTGTCATGACTGCAGATTATTATGCCAGTTTTATCATCTCACTTTTACCTTGTCCTCTACCCCATTTTCTGATTAATAGCCGCATGCTGGGAGCTGTCCTATAGTTTTTTTGAAAGGTGTTTGGGGCAGGGACTATCTTTCTCTTATGTGCATACAAAGCGCTTAGCACAGTGGCACTCAGGTCCCGAAACGAGACCTCTGAGATGTTACTGCAATATCAATTATATTGACCATCTTTAGGTCCTTACAGCATGTTTTCCAGACATGAATTCAGCCTCCAGACATTCTCTGTTGGTTGTTGTTATTGTCATATTATCCATCCATATTATATCATTTACTTTAGTATCTTGTTAATTGTAAAGCTGAGACACCTGAGGCAGAGAGAGACTATGGCATCCCTATACCACAGCACCTCGCACAGACAAAAAACTCTGTCCATACTGGCACTGAGCACAGGTTCGCATGTCCAGCTGGCTGGGAGGTCTTATAGAATCATAGAAAAGAATCATAGAATCACTAAGGTTGGAAAAGACCTCTAAGATCATTCAGTCCAACTGTCAACCCAACACCCCCATGCCCACTAAACCATGTCCCTAAGCACCTCATCTACACGTCTTTTATTAAATACTTCCAGGGATGGTGACTCCACCACTTCCCTGGGCAGCCTGTTATGAGCTGGGCTGCAGTGCCCTGCTGCTGAACTGGAGCCGTGCTCTCCACAGAGCTCTTCTCTGCCCCAGACCACGCAGCACAGGCCGGCAGTGCTTTTGGTGGCTCTGTGCCCTGTGCCCAGACAGCAGAGAACTGCCTTCAAAGGCTCCCACACAGACTGGCAGCAAACAGCAGAGGCAGGGGAGACATTTTGATTCCAGGACCAAAGATGGGCAGTATGCTGACCTCTGCTACTTGAAACCTTCTCTGTAGACCAAGAGCAGTGTGGGAAAGACCATCTAATTTTCTTCATGGCAATGGAAACCCTCCAGAACAAGCAGCAAGGTCTGTTCAGCCCTTGATCTTTGCTAATATGGACAAGGAGGTTACCACAGCGCAATACAGTTTGTGAGGGCTTTGACACACTGGAAACGGGATGAGATACCCTCTATCAGCCAACTCCTGAACCAGTCATTCATTCTGATGGAGTTTGCAATAACAGATGGGCCAAGGCTTGCCTTGGCACATGCTGCCCACATGTCTTCTGGGGACATAGTAAGGATGGAAACCCTCACCAGAGCCACTAAGTTAAACATACAGTCTCACTCTGTGCTAAGGTGGGTGACAGACCAGAAATTCATCTTTTCAGAGAAAGGGAGGAGAACAGTGTCTCTGCACCATGATGGTAAGTCAGATACCCAGATGCCTACTATGGCTGGTGGCATATTCCACATTCCAAGTGCCCACAAATGATGCTATCAGCCCTAGCAGAAAACAACTTTCCCTCAAACTACACAAAAGGAGATGGTTAATGACAGAGAATAAAATAGTCCACCACAAGGAAGTATTCTTGCACTTATACTACTTAACAGCTATACAAAGGGTCAAAGATTAAGTCCAAGGCCAGCATAGGTACTGCTATCTAAACAAATCTGCTCTCTAAACAAAAGACTTCATCCAAACCAAACCTACATTAATGTTGATGCTTTCTAGGTCTTTTGTTACTACCAAACGCAAATTATGCACCAACCTGTCTAGCATGCACATGAGTCTCCTTCACCTTTTAAAGCTAACAGACAACTTTCTGTAAGCCAGAACATTGTACAAGCCACCCACTCCAGGAACTCAGACCACTGGGAGTGACAGCCCACTGCATATAGTTTTCGAAAGCACGGGTGAAGCAGGCAAAGTGTAAATTTAGTGTTACAGTAATATAGCTCATGAATGCTATCTGCAGGCTCACTCTGCAACACTGCTTTTTTTTTTCTAGCAGCTGGATATGCACATCTGTCTCAGAAAGATTGGTACATGCAAGAAAGCTAGAAACTGCATTGAATGAAAACTGTTGGTGCATCACTTGATGCCACAGACCAACTAGTGTGAACCATCCATACACACCTGCCTGGACTGGGCCACTGGATATAAGGAAAGCAGTGCCGGGTAATACAGAAGTCACGTAACAAACCAAAAACATGTGGCATTCGGGATATAGACATACCGCAGCTGTTGGCCAACTGAAATGCCCCAAAAGCTTTCTTGCTACAACTATTTAAAAGCCCAACAAAGGCCACACAATTGGAAACACGCCATTCACAATTCAATGTGTTTAATGAGGGCCTGGTAATGAGCACTGATGCTGCCTAGGGGCATGGTAAAAGAATAACTAAACTTGAGATTTTGAATCTTCTTTGTAGATGAGTAGGCATAACAAAGCTGTTACAAGAAGAGGAGACAACTCTAACATAAAAGACATATGTGAGTGTAGGGAAACACAGGTGATGGTCTGTGAGCTCTCTTCTAGAACACAGAAGACCTAGCCATGGTTACTCATCAGATCATAGCATTTCCTAGCCTTGACATATTATGCAGTTGTGGAGGAAGGATACAAAAAGCAATGGCTTGTACTTTGCACAAGTATTAATTGATGAGGTGCGTGGTCAGGCTAGAAGATGTGACCTTGCATTTCAAAAGCAACCAGGACAGACACAGACCACCTTGGGTTTTACCTTGAGTAGTCCCTCCAACCTTCATCAGCCATTTTGATCATTCTTGAAGTTCTCTTTATCCTACATGTTAACGTCTTGATGATGAAAAGTGAGAAGCTGCCTGATGAACAAAAGCTAACGAGCAGATCCATCAGAGCAGAAGGAGGATGCCTGTTACCTGCTTGTTTCCCATGTCTGAGGGTAAAAACCCATCTCCAAAGTGGTTAATTTCTATCCAGTGATAGAGGCATATTGGTGTCATGGGCAAAAACAGTTTACTGATTTGGAGAGATTTTCAATCAACTTAATTTATTGTCAACAAACAAAGTTCTAATTAGTGATTTTGGTAGTGAACCAAACAAACAGGCACACAGGGAAAACACTCCTTGCCTCTGCCAAACCTCTCCTCACCACTTTCTGCTTCTCAGTCCCCTCCCTAGATATTATACTCTGTCCCTCTGACAGGGACTGCCCCTGAGCCCAGGGGCAATGCAGGAAAATGGGGTCAGTGTGTCTTCCAACAGCAGCAGCAGCCCCTTCAGAGCCGTACCTCCTAGCCCCAGCCCCGCCCGCTGCCTCGGCTGCTGCTCTCCTCTCCCCACCTGCTGCTGCACGGTCTTCGTCTCTTCTTTAGCCTCCCCTCCTGCTCAGGCCTCCTTGTTCCCTGAGCACGGCCCTTACCGCCCTTTCTAAAATATGCTTTCACAGAGGTGCCACAAACTCCCCCGGCTGGCCTAGAGCCGCCGCTGACTCCCCTGAGGACCTAGCCTCGTCCTGCCCTGCAGCTGCTGCGGGGCTGGCCGGGACCGGCTGGGACCGGCTGGGACCGGCTGGGACCAGTAGGCGGCAGCACCGGCCTCCACCCGCAGTGGGCGCCCTGCAGCCCCGCCACGCTCTGGGGAACGGCCTCCTCCGTGGCCGAGCACGCCGCCAGCAGAGGCCTGCAGGCCGCAGGGCAGAGGAGCTGCTGCTGCGGGGCCGTCTCCTGAGCCCTTAGCGACAGGCCACGCCGCCCTTTCCCCTGCCCACCAAGCCGGGCGTCCCAGCAGGCAGCTGCCAGCCCCTGCAGACCCTCTCCCCTCCTTCCCCCTCGGGCCTCTGCAGCCCCCAGGGCCCCGCAGCCGCCTGCATGGGTGACAGCGCGGTGGATTTCAGGAGCGTCCTCCTGGGCCACTGGTCACTCCTGCTTTGACTGATACATACATTTTCTGCCTATTATACGTATATATTGGTTTTCAGGGGGAAAAGCATTTATTGCTTTTAGCACACTTAGGAGTTTAAATAAAAACAAATATATCTATATTGACTGTAGTTATTATGCTTGGTTTCATACAGCGTAAGTGGTTCAAATAAAAATAGATTGGTTGGAGTGAATGTGCATCAGTTCCAATAATAACACAGGCAGCTTCAAGAAGCATATAAGTTTCATTTAATGTGCACTGGGCTTACAAAGAAGAGGGAAGAAACATTGGTTTAGAGCAGCTTTTAGCCTACATTTTCTGTCTGAAGGCTTCTGCATTTACCAGATTTCTGAAACAGAATGAGAGTCCATAAACAAGTGGAGAGAGGGGTTTATTAGAAGGCCCAGAGGGGTATTACAAAGGGAGAAAGTGATCTACAATAAAACATGACTCTGAGGTAAAAATTCCCAACTATATTACCTCTCAACCGTTAGTCCCCTATGTGTGATATTATCTCCCCACGGAAAGGCTGGGCTTTATGCTGGAGCAAACAAAAACTTGGTATAACAAAGGATTGTGTTTTTTGTGAAAACCGCACTAGCCGAGGGCTAGTTTTTAAAGGGAAAATTAAGAACAATAGGAACGCGGAGCTTAACAAGCATGTTGGGTCTAGACCATGTGCCTTGAGAAAAGGCTACAGGAAACTAAAGTAGAGAAGGAGCGGGGGTGCCTTGGACAGGATGCAGCCAGGCTTTCTGCCCCTAGTGTTATGCTACTATGATCATAATAGCTCCAGGGCAGATAAACAGAAAAGGAAAAGACATGTCTTTGAGATATCAGGCGTTCTATGGAAAGTGTCCAGGAAATTATCTCGGAGGCAGTGATTCATTTCCAGGAATGGCTGATGATGGTGAAGGGATCAGTTAAATCCTGCACCTCTATTCCCCAAGATGATAAGATAGAGCACAGCTGAGACTGTAACTGAAGCACGAATATTGAAAAGAGACTTGTTCAGATCCACATTGACTCACAACAGACTCTTAAAGCCATGGATTTACATCCCAGTCTCCAGTCATGATGGAGATCTGTGATAGTCTTACCCTGGGTATTGCAGGAGGTATATTTGGGGGCAAGAAGCCATTTGGGAGGTACCAAAGAAAAAGGCCCTTATTTCATGGTCTTTGAGTCTATGTGTTTTACCTATTTCCCTCTTCACTCCTCAGATGTTTTCTTTATCCAGCAGAAAGGAGGACACTGCCTGTATGTTACAACCCCCTGCTTCAGCCTGGGCGATGACCTACCCACTCACACCTGATGGCAATGAAGAGGGATTTTTCATGGGATTAGAAACATACCAGAGGAGAATGCTCTCACTGTGCCTTTAGGACGGGCCTTTGAGGTAAGGGATGGGATCCCGTCTCCCACCAAAAGCCCCTGGAAGTTCCCAGCTCTGGGGCCATGGGACCATTTGTTCCCAGTGAGCAACACCCCAGGAGAGCGTGTTTATTAAGACTAGCAGATTGAAGCTTGGCAGGGTTTGCAAGAAAACAATAGGAGGCCTTTAAATGCAAACTTTCTTTTTGCAGTATGTGAAGCGTGCATGTGTGTGTTTCCTTCAACTACCCATATACCACAGGGGAAAGCATTCAAAAACAGGACCCAAAAATAGAAGAAATTGTGTGACTCAGCCCTGCCACCCTGAGTTGTATGCTTACCAGAAATCCCAGGCAAAGCAGCGTTAGTTGCTACACACCCTCTGCACTCATGGCTGCAAGTGACCCCAAAGGAAAACCTACACTATATACGTATAACAATACATTATGTGCTAAAGGCATCTCACTCAACAGTGCTCCTACCTCCAAATGGGTGCTGCTTCAACACCACAATAAGAAGGTTTGGTTCTGCTGGCTGTGGGGGTCTTCTGGTAAGAAACAGCAGAGAGGACCAGCTCCCTCTGGTGTGCAAAGCACAGGCCTGCCTGGCTGCAAGGATTAAGGCATGACACATAAATATAGAAATATTAACACCACTGACCTTAGCCACATTTCTATTTCCTTGGGATTTTCAACTAAGAAAGTTAATCTTTACTTCTGCTCTTAAAAGATGTTGTGTTCAATAGTTGCTATGGTCCTCCCACAGATGTTCCTATTTCAGAGGTCACTCAATCAGGTTTTTATCCATAGAGACAAAAAGGTACACAAGAATTACCAATTTTTGCCTGGGTAATATCCACTTCCCTGTCAGATAAACAGCAACCAGCTGAAAATTTTCTCTAGAAATGTATTTCTAATAAAAATATTTTTGGCAAGTTTCTTGATTTTTTTGTAAGACTGTCCAATATTTGAATATATTTTGGCCTCTCCTGAAAGAACTAAAAATAATAAAATGGTTTTTTGTTTAAGCAAGAATGAAAAAAAATGAGGATTTTTTTTGTCAAAACCTAAAAGTCTTGAAGACAACTGTCAGTCAGAAAAAATAAGTAAAAATTTTAGCATGGGAAAAAAGTTCATTTCATGATCAGCTCCAGCCATTCCCTTTTGCACCATGTTGGCCAGGTGGACTATGTGATACAAATAGCAAACAGGTTTTCTGTGTGTACTCACGTCTCTCTCTAGTGGAAAGCCCTCATCACTACGCAAATACAGATAAGAGGCATGGGATCTTCAGGTCAAGCAGGGGAGACCTGCTCCTCACCGATGCCCTGCATCTCGGGAGCTGATGCTGCCCCATGGTTGGGGCAGAGCTTTCCTGCCTTGCACAGGAACCATTCCTTTTGCCCCCAGGCAGGGCTATGCTATGGCTTGACATAACCACAGTATTTTGGAGAGGAGGAGACATTAGTGTCACACCCAGAGCTGAATCAGTACCCAAAAAGTGTTGGCATTTAGGGATTTGAGTCAGATCCATTTGCACTGCGAAGAAGGACAATAACTAAGAAATCTTCAAATGCCTTGTTAAATGGATTTCCAGGTAGGAGCTACCCCACAGAAAGAAAGACGCATCATCCAAATTCTTGTAGCACACCCTTGGAAATGCAGCCCGTCAGCTACCAGCCCACTCTGCCCAACTCCTCCTAGCCCCTATGGACAGGGAGGAGACAAGCCCCGGCAGAGCCCGCTGGCCTCAGCTTGCCAGTCCCTGCTCACATCCCTAGGCAGCCACCCAGAGGCTTTGCTTTAGGCTCAGATGCAGCCGTTCTGAGCCCACTGGCGGGAGGCACATGCACCCCTGACCCTTATTGCACTGCGGCCAGTGCTGCTGCAAAGCACCCAGGGCAAGTGGCGTGGAGTCCAGCAAAGTGTCGTGCTGCATGCCGGCGAGTGCCAAGCAGAGGCAGCCCGCCGAGCAGATGTCGTGCTTGCACATGGCTGGGTTTTCCTTTCCGTGGTGACAAATAAGCACCATTAGACTGGCAGAGCTGGGAGCTGTATAATGCGGAGAGGGTGGATCATGCTTCACCCTCTCCCTCTGCCGAGCCAGGGGAAGCCAGGCGCTCTCTGCTTGCCAGGGAATTGCTCCCTGCATTGCTGGGCCCAGCTCAAACATGCCACCCCCATTTATTCACAAAGGGGCAAGCAGCCTTGTGTCACATCTGCACGGGATGACTGTGGAGCACTATTAAGCTGGAAGCCGTAGAGCCAGCAGAAGGCATCCAGGGACCCTGTGGGCAGCCTGCATTTGGACTGGCCACAGACTGTTTTCCAACACCCAAGGACCTTCTCGACAGCAGCACCGGGGTTCAACCCTGTGTTGTACTGGGCCTGAGAGCATTGCCCCAGAGAAACCATGGGATGGCTGGAGGCTGTGGGAAACCACAAGGGCTTAGCTGCACAGCTGGGGTGAGCAGCCTGTGATGGCAGCTAAGACCCAGGTTTCCTCAGGAGTACCAAGTCATCCGAGGTTTCCCTGCTACCATGTAGTGTGAACAGGCTATTCTGGCCTGGAGGCTTCCCACTAAGCTGGTGATCTCCTGCAGCATTGCCTTCGTTTCATAGAGGAGGAAACTGAGTGGGGCTGAAAGCAGAAAGCCTCCATTATAACTGTGAGATGCCTAACTACAAGCTGACTTGATGAGCAGATGTGCAGAGCCTTGCTAGGTCCTGCTGATGGAGGGGCATCTGCAGGTGCTTCACACTTGGGTTATCGCTAATGAGGCACTCCAAATAACTGGGCACTTTTGAAAAATCTGGCCTAAATGATGTTCCTGGCGTGACAAAGTGTGTGTGAGCTGTAGCTGGGAGCAGCAGCAGTCCTCAGGCAGTTTACCAGGTCTAACTACTAAGCTTTCTTTTCCTGTGACCCCACCTTTGACTGAAGACTTTGTTATCAGTGGTTTCCATGCTTACACTAACCTCTGTTTTAATTCTATATAATTATATTAACTTAGATTCCATTGTAGAGATCACTATTATATTTCTAAGTAATTGTATTTATTTCTAAGTATTTTAGATGTGTGGGGAAGAGGGTGGTGGATGCAAATGGGTAGTACAGGCACCAAGGCCCTTGAGCTAAGCAGCACCCACAGTGCCCTCTGCTCACGCTCAGCAAAGCTGAAGATTGTATTATACTTTACATGGGAGAGATAACCATCACGTAACAAACATGGGTTTCGCATCAGGGAGTAACAGGCATAAAGCCATTTACTCATTTCATTTGAGATACAACATCAAGGGGCTACTCAAAACAAGATAAAAACATTTCAGAGAAGTCTTGAAACTCCCCTTGCCTCGTCTGTCAAAAATTGGCAGAAAATCTAAGTGGTACCTTTGATTGCCTAATTTGTAATACACTTCTAACACAGGATGACAGCAGTGACCGTCAAGGCGAGTGCCTCCTTTTTTTGAATGCAGTATTGAACTTGGCTGTTGGAAGCCCTGAGTTTTGTCCACAATGAACCCTGTATGTATTTAATATCTATCAGCTAGAGGTCAAAAATGAAAGGTATTTTATCTCCTCCTTTCCTTCCCAGTCAGAACAATTTTGAAGTGATGGGTTTAAAGGCCCACATCACTTTTTATTTCCTAAACAATCGTTTCCCCACATTCTTTCAGTTACACTTTATCTCCAGCAGGATCTAAGCAGCAGCTACCGAGCCTGACTTTAAATCTCATCCAGCCCTATCTTTCCCTGTGGCCACGGAGGGAAATCTTTAGTGCCAGCTGCTCTGCCGCTTCACCTCCTGACACAATATTATTTCATCATAACCTGCCCAGTGAGCAAATTGCCTCTTTGGCCCCCTCACTGTCTCTGCACAAGGGCTGGGCTATTGATTGTGACAGCGTGCCCATGTGCGCGGGGTGATTCCTGGAGAGGAGGGATCGATGGGAGCATAATTGCTACCTCGCTGGCAGCAACCGGGGAAAGGAGGCTGGAGCACAGCTCAACAGCAGAAAAAAGCTGACGCTGCTTCTGGAGCCTCTTCCTTCTGGCTGTGGGGTGCTCCGCCATGGGGCAGGGGACACTGCTACGCTGCCGCGTGGGAACAGGCAGCGGTTACTCCCACGGCAGTGGTTTTGCAGCCACTTATGGAGAAGTAGAGAGCTGCAGACAAGGGGAGAGAATGGATGAGGGCTTTGTATCTAGAAAGAAGGCACCAAGGGAAGGGTTGGTGGAGAGCATGCCATGGAGCTACAGGTCAGTTACTCCTCCAAGGTGCATGTGCATTGCAGTCACAGAAAATAGGTCTGGAAGGGAGACTTCAAGGGTTATATAATCCATCCCCCTGTTCCAAGGCATGACTGACTATACTTACACCATTGCAAGCCTGCAACCCTGGCTCAGGACAGCACATAATGGTATAAAATGAACCAGAAACCAGCATTCTTATCTTTAATACAAGACTGTAAGCTTCAAAGACTGTAGCATGCAGAGTGACCAAAATCATGACAACATATTACATGTTGGAGAGATCCATTTTATAAGCAGCACCTCTGCATTAAAGAAAACACAGAAACCTTCATATCTAATGGGTCCATTGGTCCATCTCATTCATATCTTCCATGTTCATAAGTACCAGATGCTTCAGAGGAAACTTCAATCACCAAGTAAAGAATAACTATTTAACAAGTTGCCTCTCAGGAAATTCTTTCTTAACACCAAACAACAGCTAACCGATGCATATTTTTAATATACTATGACTGCAAATATTTACATTACCCAGATAGGCAACTAACACCTTTGAGTGTTCAGCTAAATTCTTGCTCAGATCTTTGATGGCTAAACAGCTGAATGTCACTAACTCAAAACTGGCCTGGAGTATAAAATAAGGATTCATTTTCTGATTACTTGGAAGGTGAAGAATCCACAGTGCTGATCAGAGCAGTGACAGTGACTCAGTGGGTAATGCTGGGGGCCTCATTTCTCCACGTTGTGCCTTAGTTTCCCCACCAAATAAATAGGAAAAACAGTGCTCATTGGTTAAATAGAGATGCCCAAATTGGTTAAGTTCTAATAAAGACAAAAATTTGGATTTTACTATCCAAATTAATATAAGTGACAACAAATTTTTCCAGAAAGGCCTGAGATGAGACATCAGCCAAAAAAGGAGCTGATTTCATCCTGGGTATGGCTGTATTACAAGATATCAGAAAGAAATTCTACTCAAGGAGAAGTGCATAGCCTTTGGAAAAGACTGCTTTCCCATGCATAGTAGTATCATGAGCTAATAAAGTGAAAATGTTGGCTGGGTTTTAATTTTTCTCATTTATTGTCATATTTATCCTCTTAATTTTCATCCCTGCCTATCATCAGAACACTCTCACTTGCTAAATAACAATAAGCATTTAATATAGGGCTCTCCAAGTCCTTCATACTAATAGACAGTGTCTTATTCTCGCCACTGGACAAATAAGGAAACTAAGGCATGCATGGAGGGAAGATACCCATTTGACAGCAGAAGCAAGCATGGAGTCCAATAACATAGGGAGATTTATTTGGGTAATATTTCTGAACTGTTATGAAGATGAAAAGTCCTAAATGTTATCCTTTTTCATAGGATGTTAGGCTCATTGGCTTCAATTTCAAAGGCTATTGAGAAGTCAGGCTTGCAAGCAGTGGTTCCTGCACTCTGCACCACTGCCGCCTCTGCTGAGCTTTCCAAACACAGAGGCAAACTCAGACCTCCCAAACATGTCAAACTCTGGAGCAACTCAGCTGCAGCCAACTCCAACATATTCCCTATGTCAGAGACACCAGCTGTGCCAGCCATGACTCTGATGATAGCTTCTCCTCCCCATTTACCCACATGTTGGGTTGAATGTTACTACAGCTCAAGAAGAAACTTTGACATGTTGCTCCCATTGCATCCATATTTGTGGGTGACTCTCCATCACTGACACAGCCTGCTGTTGCACTTCCAACTTTACAGACTCATCCAGGTAGTAAATGCAGTTGATTTATTGTCTGACGACCTGGTGACAGCTGGATGCTCTCATGCACTTACACAGCCAGAGATGGAGTATTTTTTCTCACCTCCAATCAACCAACAAAAGTCTCCACTGCAGGCTCGCACCAGTGATGCCCAGGCAGGAGCGACGGTGGTGGCAGAACAGGGCACCGAGGTACAAGCAGGACTTGTAAAATGACTTCTTCGCTCAGTGTACTCCCGCAGCAAGGAGTGATTGGGGCCACAGCGTGAACTCAAAGGCATCCTGCAGATTAGGTCTCCTGGGACCAAAAAAAAGCTCGATTCAAAGTGTTAGATTTGGGGATCCAAACTTGACCTGTTTTAGTAGGCACTTATAGTCATCAGATTTTTGACTGCAAACACCAGGGCATTTCCACAGCTGGAAATCCCTTCCCAAGCTCTGATTAAACTGCCACTATTTTCAGTGCCTCAGTGGAATATTTCCAGACTTTGTCTCAGAGATCAGTGTAAGCCCAGGGGAGCTTCCACTGGAAGTGGAGCCTTGCAGGAATCGGAGCCTGCTTTCAAAGGTCGGGTACACTGGGCTAGGTTGCACTCACTTTCTTCTCTGTTTTTAATTCCATTGCAATGTCACAGATTAATTTCTGCCACACTGATGATGCAAAATCATGGTATTAGTAGCACAATGCCAAAACTCTGAGGCTAGAGCATTATAGCAGCTCTCAAATCTGTGTGGAAAACCATGTCTTCAAAATTCAACAGTGACCTCACGCCAGAAGCAGACATCCAGCCAGCCAAGGGCCTGAGGTGACAGCCCTTTCTGCTTCCGATGCACATTACTGCTTTGCTCACAAGTACCATCCCAACTTTTCAGAGCTTCATGTATCGCAAAAGCCAATGTTTGCTCCAAGTGCTGCCTTTGTCACCCTGGCAGGGACTGGATGGGAAAGATCCAGCACGTTGCCGGTACCTCCAGCTCCACTGGAAGAGGCAGCACTATAAGTCCTGCCATGGAGCGTCAGGCTTGGCAGAGGGCAGGGAAGCAGCATTGGGCTCTAACCACCCACGGTGGGAGACACAGAAGAAGGCTAAGCAAGGAAGGCCAATATTGAAACAGCAGCAGTGGGCTGAAGGAAAGCACCAAAACTCAGGTATCGGCCGCCCAGTTTTTTTCCAACCTAATGAGCAGCAAGCACAGGAGAAAACAGGACCCAGCCAACCTGAGCTCTGCCATTCCCCCACTGGAGAGCCTGTCTGCAGTACAGCTCGCTTCACACACGCTGAAAAAGAAAGACAGAAATCGCACATGGTGTCTTGCATGAGGTTTAGAGGTCTTTTGTCTCTTCACTTGTCATGTCACATCGTCCTAGGGACTGGCACAATCCCCATATGGAGATAGTGTAGAGATGCAAAGTCACTTGCTAAAAAAGATTGGTTAACTCCCCAACTTCCCCAAGCTTCATCCAAGTCTGGCACAGACAGCAGCAGGGAGGGGAAGGAGGCAGGCATGTCACTTCATGTTTTGATCAAAGATTCAAGTTTGTTATTGATTCATCCAAGCCCATTTACCTCCCTCCCACCACTGAATTCTTCCCAGCATCACTGACTCTGTCTCCGGCACTTAAACACCAAGCCAAAGAATTTCCTCCTCAAAACTCTGTGCTGTAAGAAAGCAAAGGCAATGTATCGCTCTAAGAAACTCCGTCTTTTCCAACACACACTGGCCTCCTGCCTTCAGGCTCAGCTTGCAGCAGAGAACAACTTTGTCATCACTTGTAAACGAAGTGCTTTAATGCGGACATCACCCAGGGAGAATAAACACAAACCACAGTGCTGTTTCACAGAGTTACTTCTCTGACGTTCCCAACAGTATGTAGCACTTACGTGGTGCTTTGTTTCCTAAGATCTCAAGGCAGCAGACGCTGTCAACTTGATCGTGAAAAAGGCTTCTCCCCACACCTCAGTCCCAAAATGAGATTAACAGCTTAGAAGAGACTTCAGAAAAGAGCAATCAATGATGATGGGACTGAAGGAGCTGATTTATAAATTAAAATAAACCGAGCTTGAAATAGCTGTAAAGCTCAGTTGGTGTACCCATGCTACAAGATGTTTGTGATAGCGGTTAATAATATTACCATTAACTAACCATACGCTATACAAAATAACCATATGATAGCAGAATAAAAAGGCAATCATCTCCAGATCTTGGCAGACACCCTGAAGAAGAGATAAGGTGTTATAGGAGGGTAAATCTAAATGGAAAAGAACAAAAAGGTGGTCATAAAATAAACCTAGGATGACTATTAGCATACATTTATTGGAAATTCATCTAGTACAGGAATCAGAACTGGAGCACTTATTTCCTTTATTTGCTACAAGTTGTTATAGTTTCTAAAGCTAAATACAGAGGAAGATGCCCGTGGCGAAACAACTCCCCAGGCTAGAGGGGACTGTATGCTTCACCCATTAATAGGGTGACCAAGCTGTCTCAGTCTTCTAGCGAAACAAAGCATAATTCTTCATGGAGGTTTGGCAATGATATCATACTCAATATCACATCATGTTTAGAGAAAAAATCCAAATGGATTGCTATTCATATATCAGATGGGCAAACAGATACCAGCTGCAGTGTCGCCCACTTACTCTGAATTAGCAACAACTGTATTGCAATTCAGCCTTTGAGCTTTTCTAAAACACAAGCAGGGAGAGACCATCATAATGTCTGTGATAATGACTGGGTGTGTGGATCACGGAGCTGAAAATTATTTCTCCTAAATTCCTTTCTTAGATGAGGACGTGTTCAGATTTGGCTGAGTGGTCTGAAACCGTGCCTGTGTTCATTCATCTCTGCTACGTATCCAGTTTGTGCACTGGGACATACCACCATGCTGATTTCACTTCGACAATATCACATCAAAGAGAGAAAAATCACACCACAACCTTAAACTAACCTTCCACTGCTACATTATTTAATAATTTACTAACATTATAATCTCAAAATTACAATTATACCATGCAGAAGCCTGGATAAGAATGCCAATTTGATTACACACTCAAAATATCTCCGCTTTTCAGAAACACAAACAAGTTTCTATTATAGTTTAACATTATGAGCCGGATCCTCACCTAGCATAAACTGGCAACACCACTGTGCTGCACCAATTTATATCTACTGCAGAAGATGTAGCCCAGTGACTTTAAAATAATCAGATCAGCAATCCCATCCACAGCGCTTAGCAGAACCGTAAACAGGTATGTTACACATGCCCACTTACTGTGGTTTATGTATTTATAGAGCAAGCTAACTGAAAGGAGTTAAGACTGTGCACTGTGATGCATTCAGTCCTTTGAAGCGAGCAACAGGGATGATGGCATTGTTGTATTGGAATTGGATATGAAGGCATGGATGTGCAGACGTGGCTAAGTATGACAGCTGTGCGAACACTCAGAGACTCGCGTAGTGCAGGATGTACGAGAATTTGTGGTTTTCTTGCACTGAGAAAAAGCTTTCATCAGCCTCAGCTGAAGGCTATTGGTGTCTGAGGACAAGGGGGGGCATATGCATGTCCATATGACATCCTTCCTTGCAGACTGCACCTGGATGTAGTATGAAGGGTGGTATGTCTCCATAAAGCTATGGGCTACAGCAGTGGTTTTAATGGATGCTGAGACAGATGAAAAGGAGTGCCCTGGTCTTCCACATTCAGGACTGAGCAACAGATCAGGATCCTAACCTCACAGGAAAGCTATAGACACAGCGGGACATAGCCTTTCCCTTATGCAGTTAGACAAGCTGAACAAGAGAAGTCCAAGTCTGCATCAGCAGAGCACACCTTGGCTCCAGCTCCTCACCAGGCTCCCACTCTCCCTTCTGATCCTGCACAAGCAGCCTATCACCTACAAATACCTGCATAGACAAAACCACAGCTTGTAGTATTTGTGCAGGCTGCCCGACCCTATCAAACACCCAGCTGCTCCAAGAGCATGGCCAGGTGCCATCAGGAGTGCTGAGCATTGTGGGTATAGCTTTGCTTTTACATCTAATTAGTAATGCGAAGTTGCACCCGCAGCAGATTCTGCCTAACATACAAAAAAAAGGTGGCCTATTTTTTAATGCTTTTATTAGCACTGAATGTCTTCCCTCCCTACCCAGACACATGGCTGGGAGACCAGGAGACAAGGGCTCTAGCCTTTGTGCATAATCAGGCAGGGCAAGCTATCTGACCCACGCGTGCCTCCACCTCCCCCCTTCCAGTTAGTGCTTTCGTCATGCTGAGCTCCTGCACTGTGGTTTCCAGGCGAATTTCCACTCGGTGCTCAGAGAGCTGAAACCTTTAGATTAATCCCAGATCTGTCAGCCTCCATCATTTTCAAGCAGGACTGTGAGCTCCAGGGCACTCCGTTACTTTCTCTAGCACTGAGGAGCCTTAAGCCTCTTGCTCTCACTCTCCTGGAGATTGGACAGCCCCATTCCTCTCCCTCCCCATCCTGAGATGACCCTGAGTCTGTGGCCAGTCTGGTTGGGTAGGAATCTCTGTGAATCATGTGATTAATTTGTTTCCTCTCCCTCAATGAATTTCGATTTGATCTGCAAAGTTCAAGCCACCTAGGAGCCAAATGCTGCCAGCATGCCCCTTGCTCCCTTACACATGGCTGCCCCAGCCCCTGAGCTGCAGCCACGCTGGCTGGCACCACAATCCCACTTGTTTGCAGGTGTGTAAATGAGCCTAAATACCCCGCACAGAAACTCTTTAGCCATTTCACCGATAGCTCAACATTCCTCATCGGCTGAACTTGAGGTTTTGCTCAGATCTGGCTTTGGTTAGACTGAACCTCTCTGATTTGTCTGTTAGTGATCAACAGTCAGGGAAATTTCTTTCCCCCGCTCCAGCAGACCATCATTGCCGGTTATCTAGCCCCCATCTCTAAAACAATGTTCAGCAGTCATTCAGGGAATTTGCATCCTTCCCTTCTGCTTACCTTCTGCCTTGTTCATTTTGCTCTACTCCAGACAGCAGCAGTGGCTGCTGACCTGAGGCTGCAACGCCTAGGATTAGAGCCTGGTGCCTAGGACCATACAGCATGGTCCCCAAGTGCTCACAAATCGTGTATGAACCATGGGGACCATGGCGAAGGCCTCCACCAAGCTCTTAACCCACTGGAGATGCTGCATAGCTAATCCATCACCAGCAGGACCCTTGTAAGTGGCAGGCATGGCCATCTGGAGCAAGCAGAAAGGAAAGAGGATTTGCAAAATTACTCACTAATGACTAAATTCTGGGCTCAGTGCTGTACAAAGCACAGGCCAAGAACCGGTCTCTGCCCCACTGACCCATAATCCACCATGGCATTTCTTTCCAGCCTGTCCCAATCTATGGAAGTGGGATATGCTTACTCAACCTGCAACTGGCTCTGCTGGATTTCCTCCCTTGCACTTGAGCATGGCATGGGCATGGAAGCATTCTCCAAGAGGCTGAGCCCTGCAGAAGTCACCACTGGTAGAGCAAAACAGTCCTGGTCCTGGCTGCTCAGCATTTATTGTGGCCTGCCATCATTCCGGCAGCTGGGAGGCCGGTGTGAGGAGCTGGCCTGTACCAGAGCACGTGTACCCCTGTATGAGTTGCCCAAACTCATCTCAATCCCAAGGGCCAAGGCCTCCCACATCCGTGACAGCTCTGTGCTTTGACCTTGCCATTGCCAGGCAAGTGCTGGGCAAAGAGAAGAGCATGATGCTGAAGCCCATTGAGGAGGCAGGAAATGAGGTAGAAATAAAACACAGTGAAGGGTTGAAAGGTCTGTCCCTGAGAAAAATCCTTGCAGACGCTAGAAAAGGCAATAACACGAGCAGAGTGGTGCTGGTAGCCACTGCCCAGGACTCTAGGACTTTTTCTGGACTTCTCCCCTTCACACAGGTGCTCCGAGATGGGCTAGGGAAACCAGGGAGAGGCCCCACATGCTAGGTTCCAGGCCATGCCCCTGCCACCCAGCACCCCTAGGGAGAAGAGCAATCCTAGCCAAGGGCCTTGACAGGGAATACTTGAAGCTCCAGGTACAACTCAGGAAGCAAAGCCCCATACATGCTATCCAGGATGCTGAGGAAACCACTGACCCCAGAGGAGCAGGTGACTACCCAGCACTGTAAGGAGGTTTCCCAGCCCACAGCCCCTGCAAGCCAGCCTCAATCCTGCCCTCTGCAGCCCTGCCAAGCAGGGACACCAGAGCTCCTCGAGGTGCCAGGCTCACTGCTTAAGCAATTATCCTTTCTGTGAATACCTCCTCCTTGTGTGTGAAAAGGGGAGATACTCTGGTGCTGGGTGCTGTGAAGAGAGTTTAACCCTTCACAGTACATAACAAATAAATCCCATTATTCCAGCTCCCTGGCTAGCGCTCCCTCCAGCCTGTGCTCCCCGAATCCCTTTCGAGAGCAGCTGAATCAATGTTTGACTTATACAAACAGCCGCCTGACTGCAATTTGGAAGGGATTCAGACGGGGATTACGGCAAGGCAGTGGATAAAAATCTATTACATGGCAGTATTTATTCTAGATCCCTGTGGCACTCAGTGTGAACTCTGGCAGCATCTCCTGTTCCTTATTCAGTGGCACATGTGCAGGGGATTGAGAAGAATCACTTTCAGGACAGCATGCTGCAGAACAGCCGGAGGAGAGGACCGGGATCCAGAATGAGTACACATTTCCAAGCCAGACTGACTTGGCTTTGCAGTGTGTCCTCCCAAGGGGTGGGAACATCTTTAGTTTTGAGGAGAATTTGATATTGGTGAAATTGCATTGCTTTGATAGCCCCAAGGACCTGTACCAGCTCTGGTTTACCAAAAAACAATGGTTCTGGCTCAGTGCAGCTGTATCTGGGATCAAAATCTGATCCTGCCTTCTCTTTTTGGGCACAGAAAAGATCCAAGCCCCAGGTCAGCAGTAGGAGCTCCCTGGGTGCTGGAAGCCTGCCTGATCTCAGACCACAAGAGCAACTTTTGCAGCAAGCCCCACATTGCTGCTCTCTACTTGTAGCCTAGCAATGAGGGGAGCAGTTCAGGCAAGGGTTGAAGGGGGCTCTAGGTAGCAATCTCTGAGATGAGGTGACCCGGGAACGGGACTGCAAACAACCCACTCACTGCCCACAAGGGTCACCACCAAACCACTGCTGTTGGCCCAGCCTGGCCAAGCTAGACAGGAATAGTCTCCTGGGGCAGGCGTCTGGCCCAAGTACCCTCAGTCCTTTTCCAGCACACAGTCACACAGTCTGCTGGCACAAGGGAGCACGGGGAGCGCCAGGGCAGTGCTGCAAGATGCCACTGACTTAACAGGCTGTGACAGGGCTGTCCAGCAGCAAAGAGAGGCAGAGAAGCCACCGCTCTTGAAAAAGAAATGAAGATAGGGGAGGGGTCCAATGGGACTGAATTACCCATCCCCAGCTTTGCCTTCTCTTCTGTTCAAAGTACCAGATTTTCATCTGCCGGAGGTACCTCATGTGTCAAGGGAGACCCACCTCTCTACACCAGTGCTGCAATTTTTTTCTCCACAGGGTGACAGTGCTAAGAGCAAAATGAGCACCAGCCAAGGCCCCCTTGCCTTGCTGCCACTGACAAGGCAGTGTGCATGGGTGCCCTGCTCCCTGGCAGCAGCCTTTCTGGGCTGAGCGATGCAGAGATGACAGGAACAAATGGACTGGAGAAGGGCTGGAGGAGCCTGAGCCAGTTCTAGCAGCCCCAGCAATGAGGGACCTGCCCTGAGCATAGCCGCAGACTTCAAAGCCCAAAGTGGTCATGTCCTAAACGCTTAACAACTCCTTCTGGGGACTGCTCACATGGCTGGATCTGCACTGGCGTCAGCCCCGTGCCAGTAAATGAAGGTCTCCCACGAGGTGCCGGTGCAAATACAAGGTAGCAGTGTTTGCTAGCAGGGAGCACCACGAGCCTCCTCTTCCTCAGCTCTTCCCTGGGCTCTGCACAAGTCACTGCCCCTCCTGTACACTGGATGGACAGGCTTCAAGTTGACCAGCATTACTAGGCCCTGGGATGCTGGGTCATTTTCTCGGTTTAGCCATTTGAACTTTTAGTTTAAATTTTGTTATCTGTAAACCAGAGAAAAGCCTGGCCTACAAAGTTGGGAAACTTAATGAATTGAAAGCTTGCTTTAAGATCACCAGGTAGAAGATACAAGAGACAGGCAAAATATTGCAATACGTGTAACATTTCATCAGATTATAACAAATTTTGAAGTACTTAATGCACCAATCTTATATAAAGATGTGCTCTGTCATACATTATTTCTTACAGGACCCATACTGCATTAAAAAGAACTAAACTTCTGGAGGGAAATTAGAAAGAGGTTGTAACTCACAGATTTCTATCATCTAGACTCATCCCCTCCACATGGCCTCTTTTCCCCCTTGCTTCCTTTTTCACTATAATCCACATTTCTGCTACCCCCTATTTCACCCTGTCTTCCTCCCTCTGCTGTTGTGAAGTGATTGCTCACTGGGTTTTGTCTTCACGCAGAAGCCAAAAAGCATAAGAAGTAACATGGAGCCCCAGAGGCAACCGCACCGGGACAGCAGCATTCGCATCTTCTCCTCCAGATGCACAGACTGCCTTTGGGAGTCGCGACAGGGCTACGCATCTGGCATCCCCCAGATTTATGTGTCACTTCTCTGGCCACACAGGTTTTCTGCAGGGACCAGGCTGAAGTCCCCCTCAAAGAGAGCTTCACTTTCGAGCCGCAGGAGAGCCTGCATCCCTGCGAGCATAATTTGGTCCATCCCAGTCCCCAGAGACCCTGGCTTACCTGAGCAAGCCTGGTTCTTCCCCCCAAAGGGAGATACTCAGGCACTGCGTTATATATTACTGGTAATGAAGTTGCTGTGTTTGTTCTGTTGCTTAGGGGAATAAGTTAATGTCTCAGAACACCCTGTAACAGTATTTGGCTTTGTTTATTAAATACTTATTTTGCAAGATAAACATGGATAAGGGGCTCCTATCAGGGTTCCTTCTGGGAGGAGAGAGGGTCAAGAGTCTCAGAGGATAAAATGGGTATAGAGATCCAGGTTGGGTTCTTACCCAGAACAGCATACAGCACCCATCTTTTTAACAGTGTAAAAGATAAACAGTTTCATCTTCGTAATTCTCAGACTTTATCCCCAGCAGCCAAAAGAAAGTGGATCTGACATGCTTAGGGGTCTTGTGCTCCTCTTTGCCTGGGGCCTGACACTCCTTCCCTCCTACTGGTGTAAAATGACTATACAAAACAGTGAAAGGGAATCCTACGGTATCATTGTCGCTGCTACAGGAAAAGGTTGGCAGGGCAGGAGGGGAAAGCAGGATGGCACCGGTATAGGAAGCCTTCAGCAGCACTACAGAGGGAAGGGGAGAGGGGAAATCACATGGATGGAGCACAGCTAGGATTAGCCTGTTCACTGGTGAGCCTGCACACTATGTACACACCTGCTGAGCCTTTCTTTGGGTAAGCAAATGGCAGAGGAAATACAGATAAATGCAACAGGTTAAGCGGTTATGATTAGAAGTGAGCACTGTAGGCTATCCTGAAGCTTTGCAGGGAAGTCAAGCCTCCAAACCCCTCCCCAGCAATGCTAGCAGAATGATGACTCTCTGCAGTCAGCCTAAGAGTCACAAGATCTAACTTACATGGGTTTTAGAAGTGTCCTGTCCGATGCATCCCAATTCTCCCTCTCTGCCCCTGATGCCCAGAGAGGAATAGGCAGGTGGGAAGTGATGCGGCTGTCTTGCACAGCCACGTTGTACAAGTCAGAGGAAGATGCCACCTCCTTTCTGCCCATGCACACAGATGGCATTTGAACCTGGCCTTTCTGGTCGGGGCCCACTGCAGCTGTTTGCCGAGAGAGAATCACCCCCATGGTGTCCTCCTGTTGGGAGGGCAACTCTCCTGGCCTCTCTTGGCTGGAAGCAGCTGTGAGGGAGGAATAGCCATCTCTTCCTGATGTGCACGGGAATAGAGCTGAGAGGGAGTGGTGTGGGTTCAGCCTCCAGCCACCTGCTGTACGGGAATGGGCAGATCATTACCCAGAGAGCTCTGTAATTTTGCTTTGCAAACGCTTGCCCACTGGCGCAGAGCCTGAGGAGGAGAAGGGGGAGAGGGAGGCTGCTCACAGCTCTGCATGCCAAAAAGGCACTTTACCACGCATGAGGCCACCAAGGTTTCTACAGCCGTGAGACCATGCAGGCTTAACCCTCTCTGCTGCTCCCCAAGCCAGCTTTTTGTAAGAGAGGGGGAAGAAGTGGCAAGAGGGGTTAGAGAGGGAAAGAAGAACAAGGAGCTGTTGGAAGGAGAGAAGAGCGAGCAATGCAGGGAAGGGAAAAGGACATGATGGCTAGGGAAAGGGGAGCATGCAGGCCATGGACGTATGTCGGGACAGGAGTCCCTGCAAAAGCTGACAGCATGAAAGGGAGAAGACTCCATCCCCAAGGTCTCCCAAGCACGCAAGCTGTAAGCACCCTCTGGGAACTAACAGCAAAAGCAAGGAAGAGCCTACTTGGGACTTTCTGCTAAGTGCACTAAGGCTTCGCAGAGCCTGCTGCCTGAGGAAGCCTGGCTCACAAAGATATACTGCTTGCAACTACAGCAGCCTGCCACCCCTCCTGCCTCCCCCACCTCCCCAGAGCTTTTAAATTTGTGGGCAAATTTCAGCTAAATCTTTGACACTGCTACATCTCCATCTGGTATTATATTTTTACAAGTTTCATGAAAACAGGCAAATGGATAGCAGAGAGAAGCCAAGTTTCTATGAAGGGCCATGCTGAAATGTGAATTCAACAGTATTATCACCCGGCAGAGAACCCAAACAGGAGAGTGGTGCTGTGAATAAGAGTCACGACAAAGTTCAAACTCCAACTCTGAATAGTAGATTTTTGGCCAGAGATTGTGCAAAACCGCTATGATTTGAGTAAGCTGGACCCCCAGATTCTGCTCCATGCTGATACCTGCTCTCCCTCAGGTTTTGTTTGAGCCCATTCCCCAGAGATGTCCCCTCTGAGGTGTACATCAGAGAACGCAGCAAGCTGAACATGGCTGAGAACAAGTGTAAACCCAAGTGCTCAGCAATCATTTTCTGTGAAGCTCTCCCTGCCCTGCAACAACTGAGCCCCCCCCACACACAAGCAGAAGATGGCTGCATCCTACAGAGGATCTCTACCGAGATCTGTGCACAGCTTCCCAGCAGCAGGGCCTTTACTGCACCGTCTTGCATTGCACCAAGAATCGGTGCAGCTCTGACAGAGGTATGGCCCGAGAGGTTGCATGTGGCCAGGGAACTGCACACCAGCAAGGGAGGAGAGGGGGTCTACTGCTTTCCACATTTCCCAGTTAATCTTTTGTTCTCTGCTGCCAGGCCTATGCCCAGGCCAGAGAAGATGTTTTCAGTACAGAAGGGAAATAAGGCTCAATTGCTCACACCCACAACCAGCTCCCAATTCCCTGGAGAGCTGGGAAAGCCTGTTCTTCTAAAAGCACCCATAGAAGTTCCTTCCACATTCAGGTAGCTCCAAAAAGGGCAATCCTTCACGCTTTTCAAATACCATTCCCCAGCCTTGCCTTAAGGGCTCTGGCTAAAGTAAGCAACATGCCAACATCAGAAACATCTTGGGCAAAAAAGTATAAGTTATAAGGAAGCAGGTCTTTGGTATCCATGGCCAGATGCTCTCTTCTTTATAGCAGAGCACCTGTTTTCTATTTCACAAGTACTCTAGATTTCTAATAGTATAAGCCACAAGAAAACTAGAGCCGTTGTGGCCACGTTGTATTGTAGCAGCAAACATGCATCCCAATTCTGCTGGCACTATTACATGCTCCAGTAGCACCCATGACTTACAGGGTATTTACTGGGCTTAAAGTCACTTTAAGAAGCAACAGGATAACATTTTTGCATGTAATTTGATGACATTTTGATGAGTCACACCATTTTATCACAAATTTGCATAAGCCCTTATTTTTCTAATTTTTTCTAAAAGTGTGCTATGAGTTTTTCAAGCATCTAATTAGGGAATCATTGCCCTGAAAAGCTCCAGTCTGAGCCCCTTGATCCTACACATATACATGGGGGCTTGACTTCAGCATCAGGGCTTCAGATACAAAAATGGACAAGGGACAGGCACGAAGGGGACAAAACCCAGAATGACTAAAGAGAGCATTCTACATGTTGGTTGTTATGATGTGTTTTTTCTTCCCTTTCTCCTGAATTTTCCATCCAGCTCTCACCCACTCACAACATGGTGCAGTGACAGGTGAGTCTTTCCTTGGCAGAGCTGAGAAATTGAAAACCTTAACTTTAAAATGAAAGAGTCCTTTCAGTCATGCTAACGCTGCCCAGTGTGATGTTGGAATATAGCTGAGAATTAATGGGTCAGAACAAAAAATTTTCCCCAAAAAGGAATAAATTATGTATTACTGTTGAATTGCTTCATTTCTTTCCTAAGTACATGAGGCAGAGCTCTCATCAATAAGATTTCAAGAAAAGAAAAAAAAAAAAAAATCTGAGACTTTCTATATTTAGTAGCTTCTGCATTTTGGCACATTTGCTTGCTAAAAATACCTAAATGCACTTATTGGTGGGGTGGGGGAATCAGCATTTCTACTTTTTACCATCCAATTATCCCAGCAACAAGAGAGGTAGACAATTGCAATTTGAGATTCCCTGACAGTTATCTGCTGAACGTACAGTGTGTAAATGCCCGTGTTTGCAGAAGGCGAGGAACCCAATCAAGCAGGCTGGCGCTGGGGTGCTCGGCAGCACACCCGGGTGTGCCAGTGCTCAGCCCGGACAGTGGTCTGAAGTACCACTCCTCACGAGGCAGAGAGGTGGTGCCCACAGACCCCTAGGGCAAGGCAGAGGGAACAGGGCCACAGGCCACCAAAGTCAGCAGCAGGACATGCCTGCAGCAAGGTGCCTGCCCAAACTCTCAGCCCAGGACGCCCCTGAGCAACTGGGATGCACAACCTGACCCCATTCCTGGATTAGGATGTAAGTTATTTCATTAGGGAATATGGGACTATGCTTACTCTGTTTCTTTTAAGCACTGCCCCTACATGGTGTCTGTTAGGTAGCCCAGTGCCGTTGGCCGGGGAGCTGAAGACCCGAGCTGTGAGCCTCTTCAGCCTGATGAGGTGTGGTTGCCACAACCAGCCCCATTTGGTGGCTGAATCTCTGAAGAAAGCTGCTGATGCTGCTGCGGGATCGTGCTGCCCACGTGCATTAGGGCATGCATCCTGACACATCCGAATTACATTTTTGGACCAGGACCTAGGGACAAGTTTCCTTGGGTCAATTCTTAGGTTCAACCTTCTTTGTGTGCAACTGCTCAGGTCACCAGGGCTTCCTGGGACTCAGCCTTCCCTTCAGTATAAATAATATCATTAGTAAGTAACTACCTCCAAGTATGAAGTGGATTTTATGAGTATACTGAAGCTGCTGAGAGCTATTGGTTTAAAGTGCTGAGCCATATCCTTTCAATACGACAGGCCCTGAACCCGAAGTAGAAGTTGTTCTTAAAGATAAGCATAACAGCCAATACGCATTTGCAAGAGCAGCTCTAGTCACAGTGATCTAGTTTCCTTTTCCAACAGAGTAACAGGGTTTGGGAGGCAGTGGGTGCTATGTCTCGACTCTAGTGAAGCTTTTGACATTTTGACATGTGACTCACGATATTCAAGAAAAGATTGTCTAGGTGAACCTACTGTGGGATAATAACATTTGGTTAGAAAAACATTTCTTGAAGATAGTTATCATTATTTCATTGCCAGATGAAAGATGTATTGAGTGGCTCCTACAGGTGTTCATTGGAAGGTTCAGCACTAGTCAATGTTTCCTTTAATGACTTGGATAATGGAATAAAGAGTATACTTATTAAATCTGCAGATGACATCAAGCTGGGAGGGACTGAATACGCTGGAGGACAGAAATAGAATACAAGACAATCAGAGCAAATTGGACAAATGATCTGAGAACACAAGATGAAATTCAGCCAGGACATATTCATATAATTAGACTTAAGCAAGAATAATCAACTTCATAAATAAAAAAAAGAAACAGCCAGCTAGGTGGCAATTCTGCAGAAGGGGGTCTGGAAGTAACTGTACATCACAAGCTGAAAAGCAGTAGAAAACATGTCTCACCACCACAGGACAAACAAGTATCATATTGGGACACTAAGGTTAGTCTGACAGACCTGTGATGTAGGTTTTTCCCTGGAGGATTATGTCCAGTCTTCGGTGTCCCACTCTGAGACAGAATCCAATTGGAGAGAGCCCAGGAGAGAAAAAGGGGAATGGTCAAATATTTAGAATCCGTGGCCAACAAGAACATAGAGAACAGACAGAGGATGTCTAGATAAAGAAAAGATGACTGGGGGAGGACACCGAAACAGTTTTCAAATATCTGAACAGCTGCTACAAGGAAAAGAATAATCGGTTTTCCATGCCCGTGATGAATAAGAGGCAGTAAGTTCAACTTCAGCATGGAAGATGTGGATTAATCTGTTAAGAATAGGGAAGTGCTGGAATAGATAGCCCAGAGCTCAGTCAAAATATTGTCAAGGGCAAAGGAGGTGCAGGTGAACATGCCTGGGGCAAGGAGATGGACTAGATGATCTCTCAAAGTCCCTTCCAATCCTATTTCCTATAGCTTTTTTTGATCACTAGTAGCAAGTTTAAAGAGAAGGTGTTTACGGAACTCTCTATTCCCCCTCCTTCATATCAGATATTTTTCACAATGAAAAGGAAGAGTTTTGAAGTTTTTACAGTGCAGCAAAACACACACACCAGTCCCTACCCCGCTTCAGCAAATCTATTTTCTAAATATGCCAGACACACACTTAGGTACTTTCAACCCTATGTGGAACAGAGCTTGAGACATTAATCTTTCAGCAACAAAAACACAGTCCTCTTCTAACAAGCCTGCATAACCGTTCCTAGGGGTGACTACGGAGCTGCAGAGCCCTGTGGCTCCCTACACATGCCTTCCTCGCTCAGTAGCCCTGGCTAAGAAAAGTGTTTACATCCCAGGCTCACGGGTCTGTGCAGTCCCAAAAATAAAGTGGTTTTGGGTTTTTCAGGTTTTTTGTTTTAATGTTTTCTTGTGGAAACTTCTCATACATTAAATCTTATGCACTCACCCAATAAACTAATGTCATGTCTAAAAAGATTATAAAACCCTAAAACCAGTATCAGTCTCAGACTCCAAGCATAGGACCAATGGCAAATAATGTTTACAACACCTATATTTGAAATCAACCCTCATCTCTTTATAAGAATAGGAGAAGCCCTTCTGCCAAGAGCTAGAGCTGTTGCAGGAGCCGTTGCTCAGGCAGATGCCACGCTGTCCTGCTGGAGGGCAGAGCACGCCCTTGGAAATGGGGAGGAAGCACATAGAATCATAGAATCATAGAATCATTAAGGCTGGAAAAGACCTCTAAGGTCATCGAGTCCAACCGTCAACCCAACCCCCCCATGCCCACTAAACCATGTCCCTAAGCACCTCATCTATACATCTTTTAAATCCCTCCAGGGATGGTGATTCCACCACTTCCCTGGGCAGCCTGTTCCACGGCCTGACCACTCTTTCAGTAAAGAATTTTTTCCTAATGTCCAGCCTAAACCGCCCTTGGCGCAACTTGAGGCCATAACATGCTGGGAACACTGTGCCCTGCTGAACAGGACACGGGTTATGGATGTGTATACTACCAAGGGGAGAAAAAGTGACCACAGGACTATAATTAGCAGAAGCAGGGCAGACAAAGACATATCACTTCCTTCTTAAGTGATCGTAAAACTTTCATGGTGTTAAGATGATCAGGAGTCCATGAAACACCCCCTCCCATCCCATAGATGTGTGCACACAGACCCATGGCAACTCTTTCCAAATTGAGAAGGTCATGCTCCCTCTTCAGTCTGCCAGTGATGAGGATAATTAATGCCATTTCTTAGATCAACCATAAAGTCCCAGACCAGCACCTAGCAAAGTCAACGAGTAACATATTTTGATGCTAAAGAGCTTTTGAGAGAAGCTGTCTGCTGGCCTCAACTGTCCCAGCTCCTCCTGCGAGGCCTCAGCTGCCACAGGGTTTTCCTCCCTGTGCTCAGGCTCTGTCTGCCCGGCGAGGGGCTAGTCCTGCCCCGGGCCGAGCACCCCCTGCTCCCCGGGAACAACGGGAGACGCGGGCTCGGGGTGATCCCTTAGGGGCTGCCCAAGAAGAGCACGGGGTAATTTTGGTACGAGACAGAACGAGCTCCCACTGCACCTCCTGTGGGGAAGCGCGGGTCCCTGCAGCCTGTCCGAGCGGCTCAGCTGCAGGGGCAGGGCACAACTTCGCTTTTCTTATCCCCGCACTCAGCGGGGACCCGCGGGGCGGAGGACGATCTCTGCGGCCGGCCATCCTTCCTCTCCCATCTCTCGCCCACGGCATCTCCCAGCGATGCTCCCATTGCTGGCTGTGCCCCTGCTGCTTGAGTTAATTACAGTAATTATACCTGCGCTCCTCAGCTCCAGCTCCCTTTTGTTGTCACTTCCCTGCCCGTTCATTTGCAAATCTAATCGCTCAGTGGATTTTTTAAAAAGAAAAGGGGTAGGGAGGGCAAAGGTACAAATGAAGAAAGAAAGTATGATTCCTGTAACAACAATGCAACGGGAATTGAGAAGCCATTGAGCAGCACCAGGTGTTTTATTTAGTGCCCCTGAGAGGGCTGCATGCTGCTCCCAGCTCTGACAGACAGGCCCTTGCTGAACTACTGCACAAGACCAGAGTGGGGGAGAAAAGAATTGCATCAGCCTCCCCCAGTGCCTGCCAAATTGTCTCGATCAAGGTTCACAGCAGAGCTCAAGATCCTGTTCAGTGCTTCAGAGCACACTTGCAGAGGGGCAAGAGAGCTTCCCCGGGCACCCAGTGCTCCCAGCACATCTGGTACAGCAGGATGCCCACACAGGCATGGGCACCATGAACCTCCAGCAACTGCTCTTCTCAGTGCTGGGTCCTATCCATTTCCTGGGCAACTTTCCTGTGGGTAAGGGGTGCTGCGGCATCAGCTGTGGAAACAGAAGTCTCTTTTCATGCCTGGGAGCAGAGGCTTTCCAGCAGTGCCCCTGGAAGGGCCATTGCCAGAGGTGAGTGTGCAGTTCAGGTCGCCTGTCTGATAAGGATGGATTTGAGGTCAATCCTTTGAACAAAGTGGAAGAAAAGTGTAACCAGAAAAAAATGGGCAGAAATGGCTTCCTAACTGTTTTCAGGTGCTCTGAAGAAGAGGAAGCAAGAAGGGGAAGCCTCTGATGTGCCCTGCCAGCTGACACTAGGACCAGTGTTATATGGCTGTCACAGGGCAGCAAGGCAGAGCACTGGGTTTTGTTCACCCAGTACTGTGTATACAGTGTCAAGGAGAAAAGTACAAAACAGTGCGATTTTTATCTTTTAGGGCCAATAGATAGAGACAGTGAAACAGAGCAAGGGGCAAAGAGACACCCTGGTTCCTTTGCACTAAGCACAGCAATTATGTTATACTGAATTGAAGCACCTTCACACCAGCCGTTACACCAGTTTGTCAGTGTAGCCACACACTTCTGAGCTTGTTCACATTATCTTCCCGGATGCCAGAGTTGCCCACTGTGCAATGTTTTGCCACTCAGCGGTAAGGCTGATTTCTCTCATTGCCTGTGCTGGAAAGGCAGCCCAGGTAGCTGCAGGAGTGCAGGAGTTTGAGAAGGTGAGGATTAAACTAACTCCCCTGATAAAGTATTAGAATAGACTTTTTTTTTTTTGAGAAGGCTGAAAATAAGTGATGTTTCTCATGATCAGAGTAGATGATGTTTCTTACCATAATATGTTTGTAACAAAACATTTATTGTTTTGCGTATCTTCATAGGCAAGAAAGCACTTCTAGAGAACGGACAGGAGCAAGAGTTAGAGAGACCTTCTGAACATCATGGGCAGGCAGAGAGGTAGTCAAGGAAACAGGTCAGAACTGTAGAGCATTCCTATTTTGAGGTAATATCCAACTGGAATTTTTTTAGTGAAGTGAGAGCAAGACATTCATTTTAATATAACTGGGAAAAAAATGCAAACCCCCAGAAATAATGCCTAATTTCCAGGCAAGAAATACTAAACAAGAGTACTGCACAGATCTGAGCAACATGTAACTGCAGTGTGGCAAACTAGAGAGTCTCCAAGTCCTTTAGATGACGTGCTCGAAAGGATTTTCCATCTCCCAGGACGCTGATTGCTGGGGGAGGAGAGAAAGGACCTGCAATTAGGTTGATTGAAATAGTGGTCCCAGTATGATCTGTTCTTCACTGTTGCCAGGAGACTAGAAGGCTGGGATGAACTGCGCAACCTTTTTGTAACAAAAATAGGTGTTTACTTCCACACCATCTGACCCTCTCCAAAGCTGTCCTCCAGAAAAAAATCCCAACCCAACTTCACTTTCTTAGACCTGTGTTAAAATGGATTTACCATGTCCAAAACCACACCGATTCTTCCCTGCCTCCATCTTCCCAACCCAGTGCCCAACTCCAGGCTCTATGCTAACCATTCAGTGGTTGTTCTTTCACTTATTATAATATTAAATCTGTCTTTCCCTCCTGATCTGGACTCTAATCCCAGATGGGCAAGTCATTTCCAGGTTACTCGCCCCCACCACAGGATATACATCCGAAGCAAAGGCTCAGCCGATGGGTGAGGACACCGAGATGGGCAGCCACTCACAGGTTATTAAGTGGACATGCACTACCCACAGTGACTTATGCTGGAAAAGGCTACTATAATACTTCAGAAAACAGAGGATCTTGATGTAGAAACCAAGCCAGGCTATCTTACCAACTTACTCCATTTTTCCCCTCCCTTTTCCTAGTTGATACAGCAGTAAAAGGAAACACTGAGTATATTGGTGGGAGGTGGTTATAATCCAAAGTGAAGCCCTAGTTTTTCCTTCAAGTCCCTTTTGGGGATCATTCTAAAGCATACTGAAAAAAAAAAAAACAAAGGGGGGGAAAAAAAAAGGGGGGGGGGGGGGGGAAGTCTGCAGTAGTAACAGTTCTGGAGCTAAAAGCCTGAAGATCTCCATGCATTTGAAGTGTCTCTGTAGCCTGATTCAAGTCATTTGCTCTTTCCTAAAGCCAAGTGCAGTAATGAAACTGAGCCAATGTGCCTTTTCTATGGCTTTCTCTTGTTGTATCTGCTGCTACAAAAACTCTGCATGCCAAGCAATGCACTTGCCTTTTAATGCCCCAATGCCAACAGCCTGAGCAGGAGGCAAGGGGCTGCGATAAATGGATGGATAGCAGGTATGACAGAGTTTTGGAAAGGAAGGATAGAGATGACAGTGAAGGTAGAAGACTGCAAAAATAGCAGCAAAATTAGCTCAAAGCTTAAGTCTCTGCTACAAATGCTGTAGCGTGCATGTGGGGGAAGGGAGTTGGAATGCCAAAGAGAGAGGATCCTTGCTCCTGTTAACACAGCAGCAATCAGGCAATAGCTGGAAAGAGCCATTTAAACCTCCCTGTGTAGCTGTGTTGTAACACAGCACATAATTACTCATCATGCTCCTTTCCACAGCCTGCACAGGCTGCCTGCTGGAAGAGCTGTACCGCGCAGCCATCTCAGCACAGCTTGGCTGCACAACTCCTTGGGTACCCTCCAGGTGAGGCAGAGGGGAATTCTTACAAGTACCAGAGAGCTTCCTGGCTAAATCCTGTAACACACACAAGGCTTCTATCATTGCTACATCAAGCTCTCTACTTCCAAGCACTTGGGTGGAAAAATGGCACTGTTCACAGGGAAACATAGCCTGAGAATAAGGGTAAGCAGCAGGAGTGCTACCAGAAAGTCTGGTTTGGTTCCTCGTCTTCAGGCCCTTCACCAGACTCAGACTGGACACCAGTCCTGTTAGCACCTCTCCTCTGCGTTCGCTCCAACACATGCACCCAGTATTGCAAACCAGGATTTCCAAAGAGGGCATGCGCATCCAGGGACTCTGAAGGGGCTCAGATGGGAGCACAAAGGCACAGCCACATTAGTGAAGGATACGTACTCACTATTATTAGCACTAGAAAAAGAGCCTCAGGCTTCCCACCAGCATTTTAATAGAAGTGTTTCTGCTTTGAAACCACCTTGACTGGATGTCAAGGACACATTGTAAAGGCAGGTCAATCCAGGTGTGAAGCAATGTAGCATAGAGATAGCAGCTGGAAGACTGCCAGAAGCAAAAAAACTAAGTACACACCCAAGAACCTTAAACCCAGCAAGCTCGCTGTGAAATTACTAAATGAATTGCTTCCTGCAACCTCACATGCTAATTACTTGTGTGTTTTAATTTTTGTACTTAACATTCTTCTGTCCAAATTAAAGTAAATCTAGTTTAATGCCCCAACACAAACAGACTCCAAGTGTCTTTTTCCTTGAAAGCTTCTCCTGCTAGCTGGTACCTAGATACCGTATCAGAATAGCATTATTTTAACTCCTAAGTGGCTTTTGTCTTAGGTGTTGTGAACTGGGAAGACAGGAAAATAGTACAAGAGGTAGAGAATGTGCCTTCAATCCTGTCTGTCTACAGCTATAGCTATCCAGCCTTCAACAAAGGCTACCGGGAGGATTATACAGCCCAGAGACACACCACTATATGTTAACAGCATCCAGCAGATGCTTCTCAGGTTCATTTCCTGACTCTGCAGGAAGGGAGAGCTAGCCATAGAGCCCAAGGGTGCTTTTCTAGCTTATCTCCAACACGCGCTTTCTATTTACAAGGTCTTATTGGATAGCAGCCTCCTAGCCTTGCTTATACTCCTTCCATCTTGGATATTGCCCCTCTGACATTCCTTGTTCCTCAAGTTTCTAGAGCATCCTTGCAGCTAAGAGAAATGTCCATCCCATTTGTTGCAGCGTCTCCAGCCCCAGTGGCCACAAAGGGGGGGGCACGGAGGAGCCCAGGGAGGGAAGGAAGGGCACAGCATGGGTTTTCTACAGAACCTGAAAAAGTCAAGACTGCTTTGAAGAGTCTGCACAAGCAAAAGCTTTTATTTAGCTTCCTGATAGCAAAGCAGATGGTGAATTTACAGAACTACGTCTCCCTCCCAAAACAGTTTTAACACAAATTTCTGTCACTTCATGAAAGCTCTTTGCTTCCACCTTGATGACGACCTTTGCCACTGGTGGTAGTAGAAGAGGATGTTTGTCTCAGCAGATAGATGGCTTTGCAGATCCAGAGGAATCTGTGAAGTTATTGAGTAGCTGACACGGGGGGGATTAACGAGAACATGGGTTATCTTCGTAATAAATACAGCCTGCCACAGATCTCCATTTTTAAGAGCAGTGTCTCACAGTCAATAGGCTTGGTAGCTTTGGTCAGTCAGTAAGACCTAATATTAGCCTCAGCAAAAGTGTCAATTCCTGCTTAATAAAATATGGCTTATGTTTTTAGTCTCCCAGAGACTTTTCTACTGCAAACTTCTCCTCACATGGCCAAATCCCTTCGAAGTCCAAGGAGCAAAATAGAGGTGCTGGTGAACCAGCAGGCAGCAATGCTTTGAGCCTGTGTGAGGCACAAAGTCAAAACTCCCTTCAGTGATGTCGGGTCAGGAGAAAAACAGGCAGGCGCAGACCTCCACAGAACACAGCACCCTCCAAAAGCCTCAGCACTGCTTTGTTTTTCTCACAACTTCTCCCACCCGTCCTCAGCTGCCATCAAACACCATCCCAGGCCCACAACCTACACACAAGATAGGATGACAGTCCCCTCACATACTCATTTTCAGGCTTGCAAAGAAGTCCAAGGAGAGATACACTAACACACATTCAAAAGCCACCACCATCTCCAGGAGCAGGATTCCCTAGCCACCCTTCCCTCAGCTTTTTCCCCAACAGAGAAGCAGGGAAATACTTGCCTTTCTCCAGGTCACCAGGCAAAACACCTCCCCCGCCTCCCTGGGGCAGCCTCACTGCTGCTGGCTCTGGCCCCTGCCCTTTTCTCCCCTTCCTTCTCCACATACCCACATGCCACACCAAACGAGCTACCAAAGCCTTCAGGAGGTGCACGAGGAGCCCAGGGAGGGAGAAAAAGCACGACCTCCAGCAAGAGAAAAGCCACGACCCAGAGCTGCAACCTCGTTATAGTTTGTAATGAGCTGATGGGGAAAATATTTCTGCCTGATTAGAATCCATAACAAGCTCCTGATTATTATGAGTGCAAGCTGGCTGGCCTCCCGTTTTGTCCCATCTGTAATGGCAGGACAGCTTCTAGCATCCCCCAAGTATCTCTTCCCCTCAGCCCAGCAGGAAGAGGTATAGTCACTCTTCACCATGTACCGGTCACTCTTCACTCTGTACCGCACCCTGACAACAGCAAAAGAGAAATACTGTTGGTATTAATATATCAGCCCTTGCTATAAATCAAGGCTTAAGCTTTCTGCTGCTTGGGAAAAAACTTTAGTCACCAGCAATGTCACCAAAGACGCCAGCCAAAGACATTGAGTCATGCTGTGCCCCAGAGACTGCTGTGGTTGGGGGTTTTAAGACCCTTTAACAAGTGGTTGGAATCAGCATGCTCTTTTTCCGTTGTATTTTACCTGTTAAAAAATAGTCCTCCTCAAGCAATGGGTACTGTCAAGTGATCTCACTAGCAGAGGAAAACTGCAAACTATGTATTTACAAAAGCATGTGTAATCAGTACTGCACGGTAATCATAGGGATGGGGTCTCCCAAGGTAGAAATGCAGATCAGGTGCTGCCATGTTTCCCCCAGATGTCCTCCCCACTGGCAGCTTCAGGAGGAGGGCAGAGAGGCCGGGATAGGGAATGTCCCATCATCCCAAGGAGGATCCGGGCTTGTGGTGTATCTGCAAGGCCTCTCTCTGAATCACATTGAGAGTTTTCTTGCCTTCTTTCAGCTTGGGACCACAGACGTCCCCACAAGACCCTGCCCCTCGCAGCCTCCACACTCCCCCAGCACAGCAGGCCCACCAGGCAGTAGCAATCAATAGGAGGAACCAACCCTTCTCCACCCCACATCTGAATTCCGGGACATTATACCATGGAAGAGTCCTCCACCCTCATCTCCTGTCCATTTGTCTCCACCTCAAGGCACTCCACTCTTGCCTCCTCCAAATTCTTCAGCCAAAACCCTTGCAGCCCTCATTCTTGAATCCTTCTCCAAAAGCCATGATAGCCAGCAGCTCCTCTCATCAAGCTATTCCTTCTTCCATAGTGGCCCGTAATGTCTTTTCTGTGGCTTCCCAACAGGCCTTTCAACAGCCCAAAGTAAACCAGGCTGAGGTGTGGGAGGGGAAGGAGGGGTTCTCCAAGCCCATCTTACCTTATAACACAACCTAGTATTACAGGGCACCAATGTGACCATCACAGGCAGCATCAGTTTGGGTGGAAGAAAACAAACCCAAACACTAATTGCTGTATTAAATATTAAAGATGCAGCATACCTTTACTGTATCTGTAAAGACCATCTTTGGAGTTTACCTGCAGTTGGCCAGAGCAACTGAACTGATCTTGGGAACTGAGATGCCTCATGTGGTCCTGGTGATTCAAATCCAGCCCACGTAACTCAAGTGCCCAAGATGATCTGGTGATGTGGCAGAGCCAGGTGACTCATATGACCAGGAGGGCTTGGACAGGACATCCCGGTGACCACTGTGACTCAGTCTTTGCCACTGTTGTGTCACAAGGAATGGCTGGGCCCAGACAGACACAATCAATTGGTTAGTCATTGTGCCCTGCACTGGTTATAAAGATAAAGGTTTCAAGATACTCAGTAATTATTGAAAACAGGCACAGTTGTATTATATGTAAATACATACATATATATATTTATATATGTTAACAGAAGAGACAGAAACTTTCTTATAAAAGTTTAGGCCTGCTATAAACAGAAGTATGGAGTAGGAAGAAACTTGTCCAGTTGCCAAGTCTTAAGTATTGTCCATTTGTGTGGCTTTTCCACCTCTCTCTGGGCCAGCCAGGATGAACTGTTTTTGGAGGGTGCAGTCTGGGCTAGATGGAGCATTGGTCTAATCTGGCCGTTAAGATTCCAGTTTAATGTTAGAAATGGCAGCTTTTAATTATGATTAGTGTTAATATTTTAATGACTTTTTTCCATTCAGACATCACCATTGCCCTTCAGTCTGTATAATGTCAGATGTTCAGGGCATGTGGTTTGTCCTTCCAGCAAAGGAGAACTAGATTTGTGCCTGGAAATATTCTACACATTTTCTCTATATGCGCAGCGCTGGAGTAGAGGTGGTGAAGAGCCTGCAGGGGCTCTATTGGGGACCTCAGCCTGGGACTAGTGTGGATTTCTCCTTGAACTGACATTAATAAAAGACCAAAGCAGAACAGTGGTGCTTACAAGGCTTTCTCCTTAGGGCTCCTGGCTCTGCCCCAGAACTTGCAAAACCCCCGTGCTGCCTCACATCCTTCCATGGCCAGACATAAGAAAGGTAACTTGAAAGACCATGTGTAGTGGGATCATCCATTGGCATATGTCTTTACAATATAAACATATCCTGTCTCTTGACACTAGTTACACATTTTTTAACTGAGGCATTAATACTCAGCACTTGTAACACTCTTAATCCACATATATCAAAGCACTTCTGTGGAAAGAGAGATACTGCATAGGCCGGTAGGAGCCTAGAGATAACCTGTTAAGATTTGGTAATAGTGGCTAATATACTCATTGACCCAGTTGAAGATGTACAGAAAAGTGACAAAACCCTCTGCCCAACATGCAGTTGGTTTGGTGTGAAGCCCAGAACAGCTTCCCTGGAGTAACATAGTGAAGAGTTCAAAAAGATCCTTCTGTGAATACTGTAGTAACACAGAGCTGCCTTTGTAAGTTAAATTCTCCTGCCTCTAAGTATAGCCTCCAGCAGAATCTGTTGTTTGAATCTGTAAGGCATAAAATACCTGCCTGAGCACTTCTCATTGCCATCCCAATAGAGGCAAAGGGGACAGAGATTAAACAGCACTCTCTGCTCTCCACTTCTCCCATTTGTAACCACGTGGCATGTATTTCTGGGTGGAGACTGCACTGTCCCACTGTGGAGGAAAGATCCTGGGCAGCTGTTTTCCATCAAACACATGAGAAATCAATGACAAAATGAGGGTGCTGGTGGAGGCTGAGTCCCATCCTGCTGAAACACCCAGTCCTCTTCTGTCCCTCCTAGCCAAGCAAGAGCCCTTGACTTTTTGCTCTATGCTTTTATTTTCCATTTTGGTTCCTCTTCCCCTCCAAACCACACTGCTCACTCTTAGAGTTGCCCACTGTATCCCTCTCCGACCGCTGTCCATGCTCAAAGCGATTAACTGCCACTTTCTCTAAGTCTGTTCCTCTGAAGATTACTGTCTCGTGTTCAGAGTGGATAATCCATCAACTAAATGGCCATCTGCCACCCAGGGGTCTGCGCAGTCTTTTGGCACTCGTGCTGGAAGGTCTCTCTGGCTGCACAACCGGTGGAGCGTGGAGAAGGCAGTGCCCCCGGAGCAAAACCAGCACGGGCTGGAGTTTAGTGTTCCAGCCAGCATGGGCATACATCGACATAAGCACACATATGCATGCTCATATGAGCAGCTCCACAGCCTCAAATCTCAGGAGATTGCTGGAAGAAGAGCCCAGGAATGAATTAGCCGTCAGGTGACACTGTGCCTGCTCTCACACCACAGAGACCTCCCTTTAAATCAGAAGAGGGAACTCTCCTTACCAAGAGCTGGGTAGGGTTCTCAGATGACTTATGGACCCTGCACAGTGTTATTATCTGAAGCAAATGAGAAAGTGAACTGGAGCTGAACATCATGCCCATGCTGAGCCCACATGCCGTGAGCACACAGGGTGCCTTGAGCCCTGTTCTTGCACTGCTGCCCGACCTCCCTGCCAGAGCTGGTGCTCCTGCAGACGGGCTGATGAGCTTCAGCCTGCCATGGTTAGCACAGCATCTCCTTTTCCCTGCTAACAGCCCTTCTGCACACAGAGCCCAGGCCATCCTCTCATGAAGTGTGGGATGGCACATCCTGGCCTGGTGATGCCACTGCAGACCTGGCTCTCCACATAGCCCTGCCAAAATGCCTCCAGCCCGACTACTTGTGTCTGTCCCAGCCACCCGCCCAGGCTGAGCTGAGGTCCGAGTTATGCCACTATTTAAGACCAAACTATTGCTCTTTGGAGTGACCTAAAACGCACTCAACATCCCTACGCAATAAAGACCATCGATAAGCAACATCAACATCTTTACAATATGGCCCAAATTACAGCCAGGACTCCTTCGGCCTGCCAAAATGTCCTGGAGAGGCAAACGAAGAGTGACGGAAACATCACTGCAGAGTGGCTTTTGAAGGCAGGGTCCAACAAGAAAAGCAAGAGAGAAATGACTTGACACGTGGATGCACCACACAGTCTGCTCTGGGCAGCTGGGCACAGCCCTACCAGCTTCATGCAGCTGAGATGGGGCAACATCTGCCCCGGGGCTAAAGCACAGACCGAAGGGAAGCTGTGTGCCCCGTGCCAGCTGGCGGTCCCTCCCTGTGCCCCGTTTGCCGTGCCCCTAGCAGCAGCCAACTGTGCCCTGAGGTACATGACAGCTGTCAGTGGGCTGTCAGTGCAGCAGAAACTGGGGAAAAATCAGGCTGAGAAACCGGTTGCAAGTGGGACAAATATGCGAGAAGAGAGGCCGAAGAGCAAGATGCAGGCTCCTCACTGGGAGTGAGGCTAAGCTGGCCAGGCTCCTGGCAGAGTGAATGGAGATCTGACTGATGTAACAAGCCATTTAAGAAGCCTGGTTTCCTCTGCTTTTCACTATCTTTTCTTTCCCTTCTTTCCTTTATGTTTCCCTTGTTAGTTTTTTACGTGCAGACAGCTTATCCCATCAAGCTGCCCTGAGAGGAGGGACTGGGCTGTCTGACCCTCTACCAGTTCCCTGCTGACAGGCATTTATTCAAATCCTTCTCCAGTTTCAACCAAGAGAGAGGCATAGAGATCCCTGAGATAATGAAAGTCCTTTAGATTTAATGAAAATAGGTAGGTGAGAGAGGAGAGAGGACTCTCCGAGCATCCCCAGTGCGGGAGAGATTGCAGTATGAACTAAAATACCAAGCATCAGAAAACCTTCATGGGAGAAACCATGTAAATACCCCAGGCCACAGGAAACACATTTAATCCGCCTGCCCACTCAGAAGGGCACTTGCAGCTGGACACAGAGCAGGGAGTCAGCAGGCAATGGAGGCAGGCGCAGCCCATCATGGCTGGATCAGCGGCAGGTCTCTGTTCCCCTGGCCTCTGTGCAGACGGCGGACACGGCTGTCTGAGAGCAGATGCATCTGTTGCACCCGGTCTGCTGTCGTGTGGGTTCCCTTCCTGGCATCACTGGCTAGCGCTGAGCGGTGCATTAATGTCTGGAACTGCCAAAGGTGTTTAAAAGGCCTCTCCATCTCTCACGAAGGAAAGAACATCCTCATCTCTTGCCACACCTGTCCCAAAGAGACTGTATCCTCTGTGGTAACGATGCTGGGCCAGCTCCGCAATGAGGCCATGCTGTGCTGCTAATGCTCCTGCATCCTCTAGGCAGAGCGAGGCCAATGAGCCTGCTCCCTCTGCACGTCTTCCCACACCCCCTCCGCAAACAGACTCATGCCAGGTCATAGCCTGACTCCGCTGCTGACTTTGCTAGCATGTGAGTGCCCGCCAGTTCCTTCAGAAGCTGCTGAACAGTATGAACCAGGCTTAAGAGAAAGTGAACTGGAGCTGAACATCATGCCCATGCTGAGCCCAGGCTTAATGATGGATGCCTGCTCCCAGCGGATTTTCTGTACTCTGCTTGGGAGATCCCATTTCCTGCTCTGAAGGAGGAAGGCCGCAAATGGAAGGGCATTATCCCTCCTATTCACACTGAAACATTGGCAATGCCAGCACATAAAAAATGGAAGGAGACATATACCTTCCTCTCTTAAAAACAGAAGGGCTAGGATGCTTTCCAAGCCTAGAAACAAACTTAAGGCCAAGGCTGACATTTTAGGGATCGTTGCCAATTAACTTAATAAATAAAATTCTCCTCTTCAGCCATGCTCTGTGCATGCAGGAGAGGAGCCAGATTGTTTTCCTGCCCCAGTTCTGGATAGTAATTTTTCCTGCATTCACTCGGAGACATCTGTCTGTTTTCATGCCTGCAGTGTAAGCTGGTGTTGAAGTTGCATCTGCTAAGGAGCCTCTCTGCTCCCTATCCTGGGGGCTATTTCAGGGCAAAAATATCCATTAGCCACTTACACTGAAGCACGGCCTTGACAAAAGCATGAGCAAAGAACGTAATGATGCATTAAGCTCTGCATATAACTCATCAGGTGCAGCCGTGCCCGGAGAGATGGAGGGAGCGGCGGTCCGGAGCCCTGTGGCTGCCTGTGCCGTGGTGGCCGGGCCGCATGGGCTCCCTAGCACCACGCCTGCACCGTGGCCCGGGCGGCGCAGCTTCCTCCTGCGGCATCCCGACGCAACCGAAATCTGCCGTGTGTGGTGCCCCCATGCAGCCCCATTCCCGAGGGTGGCTGGGCTTTCCCCAGGCTCTCCCCGCCCGCCGGCTGGCCCCAGGGGGGCCCGCGCTGCCGCCACCCCCACAGTCCTGCTCCTCCCCTGAGGACCCGAGTCCACACCACGTCCACCCTCCGCCCGCTGCCACCGAGGCCCGAGCGGTGTTTCCCAGCCTCGTGAGCTGCTGTTTCACCAACCACGACTTAGAGACGCTAAATAAAATAGCAGTGAGTTCCCAAACCCACTATAAAAAGAGAAAGGGAGCAAGAAGGGGTTGGGTGTGTGTTTCAGGGTGTACGAATGACTGGAAACAAACCCCAAATCCCTGAAAACTCGGAGAAAACAGGAACAAAAGGTGGGAGAAAACCACACAAGCAAGGGTGAGGCGGCAAGGAGGGGGGCTCTCAGTATTGATGTTTGAAACGGGCTCTTTAAAATGGAAGATAATGACACTGAAAATTATTCTGAGCTTTTCAAAGGCATAAATGACCAAACTGCCTCCTGACTCCTGAATTACATTATCCAGAAAGAACTTAATAGCATGTTATTATCGCTTCTCCTCGCTGACAGGATTTCGGCACTGAAAAGACAAACAAGAAGTGCATTCATAATCGCAGCCGCGTTCACCTCTGCAACGCGCCGGCCGCAGCTAATTTCAAGTAAGTGTCTCGGCAGCCGGCCGGGGGAGCTCGGCGGGGCTCATTGCGCCTGGCGGCGAGGTAATTGCCTTTGTTGCTCCCTGAGAGGGACCAGCTGGGTGTCCCCGGGGGGGTGGCCGGCGCCGAAAGCCTGCTGCGTGGGGAAGAAAGGCATGGCCTGAGCCGGCCGGTGGCAGCCGATGGGGACCTACCCCAGTGGGGACAGCTCCGGCAGGGCACAGTGCTCCCCACGAGGGGCCCGGGGCTGCGCAGACGGCAGCGGGGTCCCTGTGTCTGCTGTGCAGCCGCGACTCTGCCGGCCTGCTGGGAGCTTATAGGAATGGGAGCAAGATGAGAAAGGGGGACAATTAGGGACGTGCGAGGACTGGGGAGTGTGAACAAACAACCTGGCCTGAGCTGTCCAGGGACAGCCCCAACCTTTGGCATTTGTGGTGTACGGCTTCTTTTCGTGCCAGGCAGCCCCAGAGACAGCAGTGCCGTTGATTTCCAGAGCTGGGCAGCCTGGCAAGCCCCTCTCCTGCCCCCACTTGCCACCCCATCCCTGTGCCCCAGTTCAGAGGTCGGAAGGCAGCTCCATCACGTTGTGCTCCTGACCGACCTGGGTGTCTCGGACGTGCCCTGGCATGGGCATCGTCCTGCTGCAAGGCCACAATGACCCTGCCATCACACAGCGCCTTTGTGCTACCGTGTGAGGGGCACCGTGATGCAGCACTTTGCTTTGGGCCATTCCAGAGGCCTTTCTTTATGTTTTCCTTGTTTTTTATCAACGTGCACCACTGCGGTCCAAATCGCCTCTCTCCCAGGAGGTGCCCCATCTCCTCCCAAAATCCTCCTCAACAGCCAGAGATGGGACCGGCTGCAGCTATGGCAGGGCAGCACGGGAACCCAGACTGGAAGGAAAGAGGCAGGGGAGGGAAGGAGGCGGAGAGCAATTTTGTGGGCTCTGCTCAGCTGCCACTGCCGCAGGGTGTGTTTGCGTCGGGCCACCTGGGACACAGAGCGTGACCCAGCCCAGTGGGGTCCCCGGGCAGAAGACCGTCCCTGCTACAGTACCAACACGACAAGGCTGAGCTAAACCCCAGGGGAAGCCTTCGCGCAGCACTCTGTGGCTGCCTGTGATTTATATCCCAGGTTTAACAATATTTCATTTCAGCAGCCACGCTCCGACATCCGTAGGCCCCTAAGCGAGTGAAGGGGGTAACTGCCAATAGTAACAGCCAGCGCTGTGCTCTGCCGCCTGCTCGCTACACATGTAGTCATGATTTTTCCCCCGGCAGCGCAATATGGCAAATAAACCTTCTCAGCAGAAGAGAGGCTGCAGAGGGAGCTTATGCAGTGTACCCAGAGCCACCCACATCATAAGGGTGGGACCCCCCAGCCCAGCCTCAGTGGGAGGCTCAAGGAGAGGGGCTGTAAGACCACCCACTCCCATAGCAAAATTCAGGTGCTGCCAGGGACAGGACACACGGGTCGGGAGCACCTGAGTGCCTTTACAGCTCTGTGGCCTCCCACGGGAGCTCCCCAGGGACCGGTCCCTTGTCCAGGACTGCTTGGCAGAAAGTACAAATGCAGCAACCAAAGGAAACCATGGGGAGAAGACCTGGGATGGAGATCCCATGAGTAAGACATGGAGCAGTTTACAAACCAAAGGAGTTGCATGAACTGTGTAACCCGGGCAGGGCCAGGGCTGAAGAGCAAACTGCAGGGGAACAGCCCTCAGCCAGCGAGGGCTGCGAGGGCAACCTCGCACAGACTGTGCAGCTCTCCGGCCCCTTCCCCACCTTCACTAACTCTTATTCTCTGGGTACACAATTGAACAGTCAAGTATAATTTCTCCAGGGTGAAACTCTGCCATAAATCTGACTGTTCAGCCTGCCTGCAGTTACCAGCAGTACCACGCTTGTAGCTGACTTCCCACCCCACATCAGACAATCTGCTTTCCTCCCTCCATCTTCGTCTGGGGCTCTGTCCGGCTCACACCAATGCATTTTAGGTGCATTGTTACCCCAAAGTAAATCCCCAGCCCACATCACCTCTGCTCAGGTCTCCATGCCAGCTGTTGCAGAGCAGTTATTTCCATGCTGACCTTCTGCTGCCAGTGGCTACACCAACAGGCTCTCCCTGCTTTGGTTCTGCTCCGATTTATTTGATGGTCCCAAGGTGCAGAGGAGCAACCACAGTCCCAGTGCAAACTGGGTGCAGCACAGGCAGCCGCGGGACTGGCTGCCCTGTGATACATGCGTCTTATATTGCTGGGTTTTTCTTTCAGCCTTATCGGCATGATGGATAGTTTAGGCATGGTGAAGGACAAGACAGTAATAACAATGGCCATGATTACTATTTTTCATATTTTCTTTAAGAGCAATATGATATCACCAGGCTTCGTGCATATCGCTTTGTTTATTAGCTACCATTTAGTAATCTCTTCCATCTTTGCTTTATTAAAGTTAGAGGCGCTGTTAGGCTGTGGGCTGAGAGGAGAGCAGGGGCTCATGGGGCAGCCACCCTGGAGACACGCTCACTTGCATCCACGCTGAGCCCAGAGCTGCAAGGCTGCAAACCACCAGCAGCTACCGTGCATTTTACATGCAGACACATCCTAGGTCAGACCTAATTCTTGTTCCCTTCTTTGCAGTGCTCTGGTTATAGGAAGAGGTTTTATGAGTGTTATTTATGCTCATATTCATCAGAGTATGGAAAAGTAGCCTCAGCAAAAAAGAATCTGAGTCAAATGAAAATAAAAATAAAGTAAAATAAAGTAAAATAAAGTAAAATAAAATAAAATAAAATAAAATAAAATAAAATAAAATAATAAAATACCAAAGCTCCTCCCTACTCCACACTGCTTATGCAATCTGGGTGGACAGTTTTTACCAGACTACCAGAAATCAGAGTACCTGGGTTACAGCAAGCAGCTCAAGAGGGAAGCTGTGCAAAGAGCAGCCTGTGATCTGACACTGTGGCTGATCTGGAGTGCCACAGAGGACAGCAAGCAGAGGGATGCTCTCCAGGTCACACAAGCCAACTCAGAAAGGCTGTTACCCTTTGACAAGGTCACCCTGAGCAGCACAGGGTCTCCTGGGGGAGGCCGGTGCTGCTGAATGTGTCGCAGGGTCGGCGGGCAGCGCACAGGTAAGTGTGCAGTCACGTCCTGCCCAGGGCTCCCTCCAGGCACAGCTGCAGGCGCACGCACAGCAATGATCCCTGCAGGGGACAGAGATGTGGATCACCACTCCACGGAGAAGCGGTGGCAGCTTTCCAAGTTGGCATGGGGAAGATCTCTTGGCCGGGTGTAGCTCCCACCACCCCACAGCCAGGGAAATGGTCAGCACTGTCTCTATGGGGCCTGGTTACCATCACACAGAGGTCACTTTGCATCCCTCCAGCCTGCTCAAGAAGCCTTCAGCTGGATGTGAATAGAATTTACTCCTGGTTTAAAGCCTGTTTAAAGCCTGAGGTAGCCACAACTCCAGGAAGGCGCACACTGCCTCTTCTCAGGAAGGCACTGCAACGTGCGGATGTTGCCCAAGAAGGACTCAAGAGGTGGCTGGCCAATTAAACTGCCAGGTGAGCTACCCAGGCTGGCATTTGCTGGGCCAGGCAGGCTCACAGCCCTGGCTCCACAACCGAACCAAATGAAAACAGCTGGCAAGCTCTGGCCTGGGCTTCAGATCAAAGACGAGCCCTGGGCAGGGATGTTATCTTGTGTCTGACATTGACACAGAGGGAGAGCTGGGAAGGGTGAAACCCAGAGCCAACCTCATCCTGTGGCGCTGACTCGACGTGCCGTGGCTGTATGGCCTCACAGCAGGCTGGCTGGAAGGGGCCACGGGGCATCTGCCTCTGGCTGCCCTCCCGCTCCAAGGAAGACTCTCACCAAGAGGAGACCAGCTGAGCCACACTTCGTCTGGCCAGGTCCTTGAAGCCCCCCGGGATGGACACCCTCTCTGGGTGACATATCCTAGCTCTGCACCACCCTTCTGGTGAAGAAGTTCATCCCTGTGCCCAATCTAACTATCCAAGCTGTAACTTGTGGCCATCGGCCCTTGCTAAGTCGTCTGGCACTGCCAGAAGGCATTTGGCTCTATTGCCTCTCTAACTCTCTTTCAAAGAGTCGCCGGCCATTATAAGCTCATCCCTTTGCTTCTTCCTTGCTAGACCAAACAAGCCCATCTCCCTGGCAGGCTATGGGCAGTAGGTCCTGGCCATGTCACACGTCCTCCACCAGACCCAATCCAGTTTTTCATCACCCCTCTTGAACTGAGAGAACCGAAAGAGGACACTGCTTCAGGTGTGGACTCAGCAGCACCAAGCAGAGGAGAATTAGTAGCCTCGCCAGCCACACTCCTCCTGATATATTCCACTGCAAGCTCATGCGTACCTGGGGTCTCCCGTAACCGCTTCCTGCTCCTTTTCAGCAGAGCTACTACTCCAATAGTAGATTTTCTTTTCAGCTGAAAGGTCCTAGTGATACCTCATGGAGTAAGATGTTAGGGAACATCCCTATCACGCCTATGATGCTTGGAAAGGATAATTTTTCTCAGAAGGGTGATTAATTAATTACAAATGTAAATCTCTCACTGTTCAGCACTTTTACAGTCCTGAAGAGAGCTTCAGCAACTGCTGGAGGAAGGAGGATGACCCCACCGCGCAGGCATCTTGGTGGGGCTGACAGAGGGCCGGCCCCACACCAGCGCGAGCCCAGCGGCGGGAGCAAGGGGGAAGTCTTCGTTATGCCAGCAACAACAGCTCGCCTGCCACAGCATCTGGGCAACCTGTGAAACAAAAAGCAGAGAGTGCAGTCCAGAAGCATTTAGAGATCCCAAGGCTGTTTAGATCCATGATGGGGTTTGGTATTTACTCCCAAAAGGTGGGAGACACACTCCTCCTTTCCTTTCTCCTTTCCTTTCCTTTCTCCTTTCCTTTCCTTTCTCCTTTCCTTTCCTTTCTCCTTTCCTTTCCTTTCTCCTTTCCTTTCCTTTCTCCTTTCCTTTCCTTTCTCCTTTCCTTTCCTTTCTCCTTTCCTTTTCCCTTTCCTTTCCTTTCCTTCCTTTTCCTTTTCCTTTCCTCAACCCTCCTCCCCCTCTGTCCATCACCCAGGACAAGCACATCCCCTGGGTGAGACAGGGATGGCCAAAGCTCAGGCTGCAGGGGCAGGAGCCAGCCCCAGCTTCTTGCCTCTAGAGAGGAGCCGAGGAGGAGGAAATTTCTGTCCCCCTGTGTGGGGTTTGTGTGGCAAAGTGTGGTAGCAGGGGGGCTACAGGGGTGGCTTCTGTGAGAAGCTGCTAGAAGCTTCCTCCATGTCCGATAAAGCCAATGCCAGCCGGCTCTGAGATGGACCCGCCACTGGCCAAGGCCGAGCCCATCAGCAATGGTGGTAGCACCTCCGGGATAACGTATTTAAGAAGGGGGAAAAAAAACAACTGGGCAACAAACTGCAGCCAAAAAGAGGGGTGGGAATATGTGAGAGCAATAACTCTGCAGACACAAGATCAGTGAAGGAGGGGAGGAGGTGCTCCAGGAGCAGAGATTTCCCTGCAGCCCATGGTGAAGATCATGGTGAGGCAGGCTGTCCCCTGCAGCCCATGGAGGTCCATGGTGGGGCAGATATCCACCTGCAGCCCGTGGAGGACCCCACGCTGGAGCAGGTGGATGTGCCTGAAGGAGGCTGTGACCCCATGGGAAGCCCGTGCTGGAGGAGGCTCCTGGCAGGACCTGTGGCCCCATGGGGAGAGAAGCCCACACTGGAGCACTTTTGCTGGCAGGACTTGTGACCCCGTGGGGGACCCACGCTGGAGCAGTCTGGTCCTGAAGGACTGCACCCTGTGGAAGGGACCCACGCTGGAGCAGTTCGTGAAGAACTGCAGCCCCTGGGAAGGACTCACATTGGCGAAGTTCATGGAGGACTGTTCCATGAGAGGAACCCCACGCTGGAGCAGGCGAAGAGTGTGAGGAATCCTCTCCGAGGAGGAAGAAGCAGCAGAGACAACGTGTGATGAACTGACCACAACCCCATTCCCCGTCCCTCTGAGCTGCTCGGGGGGAGGAGGTAGAGAATTCAGGAGTGAAGTTGAGCCTGGGAAGATGGGAGGGGTGGGGGGAAGGTGTTTTAAGATTTAGTTTTTATTTCTCATTATCCTACTCTGATTTGACTGGTAATAAATTAATTTTTTTCCCCCCAATTTGACTCTGTTTTGCCTATGATGGTAATTGCTGAGTGATCTCCTTGTCCTTATCTTGACTCACGAGCCTTTCATTATATTTTCTCTCCCCTGTCCAGCTGAGGAAGGGAGTGATAGAGCGGCTTTGATGGGCACCTGACGTCCAGACGGAGTCAACCATCCACACCCCCCTTTCTAGCCATCCAGTTGTCAGGGAATGAAGGGGGAAGGCACTGGCTGCCCTCAGGGCTGTGCCCCTCCAGACACCCCTCTCTCTGCTCCCACCTGAATGCCGGGTGTCCTGGCACAGCCTGCCGGGTGTGATGGCTCCTTCCGTGCTCCAGGACCCCGCAGCCTGCCTACACCCCTTTAGACTCAGGGTACAGGGGAGAGAGGGGTGCCAGATGGACACGGAGAGACACAGCAGTGGAGGGGGAAGAGCCCTGCCAAGCGATGCATTGGAAGGCAGCCCCGGTGACCCCGGCAAGTCATTTGTGAGAGGAATGACTTTGGTGCTGGCCAGGCTGCATGCTGGTCACGGTTCATTTGCTGTGGGAAGCAGGGAGTGATTCATTTGGCAAGCTTCTACACTGCGACTGCATGAGGTTCATATGCCCCTGCGAAATGGCAGAGGGCACCATGCAGCCTTGATCTGCAAATCTATATGCCACCCACTTGTCATCATTAAAGTTCACTGGATGTGCTAGGTAAAGGCTATGGTGTTTAGCCCAGACTAATGTGCTCTCTGGCTTTTTCTTCAGCTGGATATGAAAAAAGCCTGTTCGCTTCATACTCTAAATTCTTGCATAGTTTTGCATGGCAACATCATTTATCCTGACTGCCCCATTTTCCACCTCCAGCCAACCTAATGATGGTATGTTTAAATGCTAGATGAAACAACTGCTGGCTCCCCAGCACGTCTGAGAACACCAAGAGCCTTTAAGATGGGAGATGCTACGAGGCTACAACATAGTATTTCATATTACAGGAGCTGAAAGTTGCCCATCAGTTTTGCATCTCTGGCCCCAGCTCTAACTCCCCATTTGTCAGTCACAAGAAAGAGTCAGTGGGCTCAGGAATCTGCTGCAAGGCCGACATTCAGCACCAAACTCCAGTTTGCTTGCAGCTGAAGCCAGGCAGACAGCAGCTCGTGTGCCAACTGCAGGCAGAGCAGCAGAGGCTGTGTTTGCTGGTGGTGAAAACACCAATAAATGCAGGTTGGAAGGAGAGGCCAAGTGCACAGAGCTGATCCAGGTTACCCATGTTTGACAACCACAAATCGGGATGAGAAAGTGTCTTTCCAAAACCCTTTTAACACATTCACCTTTGAGAGCTTTCAGCAAAAAGACAAGGCAGGAATGTTAAAGGGTCAAACTCCGGGTGTTTGCTTGTTCTTTCCTCAGGCAAACCGTCATCGATTGACTGTGGGAAGGGTGAGAGCTGAGCACAACTGACGGAGAAGTCCCACTGCTAACACTGAAGCATGCAGCCTCCCGGCAGAGACTAATGTCAATAGACAAAGCTCTTCCAAATACACCCCGCTCTCTGCCTGCTGCACGCTGCCAAAAACGACAGTCTGAGGGGCTGCTGGTTCCCTACCACTTTTAGAGCCAGCACCTTCCTCAGGCAGCAGGACTAGCAGTCACACGCTGGATTTCAAAGGGGTGAAAGAACAGGCATGGTGGCTGAGAGCAGGCTGGGGGCTCGGCAGTCAATGCGAACATCAGCTGCGGGGAGCCTCTCCATGATGCAGGATCCTCTCGAAGTGAGGGATATGACCAGGGTCTCACTGTGGGATGAGCTTTCATGCACAAATGTCAGTAAGACCGAGACAGTGCTCTAGTCGGTATATCCAGACATGGATAGGCAAAGGCATTTGCAAGGGCAGCTACAAGATGAGGATGTGCAGTCAGTGACCATTGCTAGAGGGTCTCCTGGACTTCACTGGGTGCACCAGGCCAATTTTTTGAGCAGAGCTCTACTTCTAAGGAGAACAAGACAGGCCCACCCACACTGGCCAGCCTGTAAGCTGTAAGTGCCTAAGCAAGGCACTGATTCAGCCAGACTACTCACATGAGCAAAGATTACTCATGTACAGGCTGCAGGACCAATACTCCAGGGCCCTTGTGACTCCTTGTCAACTCAGGAGTCTCGTCACTGCAATGACGACTACTCCATTCCGTGACACCATTACACAACCCAGAAGTCAGCGGAATCTCTGAGCTGTCATTGCACAGGTTGGGGACAAGCTTTGCAAGGACATTCAGTCTTACCAGGGTTTCTTTTTTTGATCTTAGTGAGGATGGGAGAGCATACCACTCCTGCTGCTGTCCCCATAATAGGAAGGGCTCAGAGAGCTAACGCCAGGATCAGGCGATTGCACAGGAGACCAAAAACCCATGTTCAGTAATTCCCCATCCGCAACTCTGCCAATCACACACCACTTCTTGACAGTCCTGAGCCAGCCAGCTGTGCCTACATGCTTGCGCACACACACACAGTCACTGTCATAAGCCAAACTTCTGCAGTCACTAACTCACCATGCCCAAGCACACCTGTGGTCAGGTACCTTTCCTGGATTACATCCCTCCCCTCTCCCACACAGCCAGCAAGAGAACCGGTTCCTCAAGCACTGACACACACACTCACCCACACTCTGCCCCCTGCTTCCCTTCCCATGCAAATGGACTCACTGCAAGGTGGGGTCTCGCACCCATGCAAGAAACCTGCATGCAAACTGGAAGAGCACATGCTCTTCTGGCTTGCTCTTAGGCACAGCCTGGTACCTGAGTAACGACCCTTGGCTTAGCAAGCTTGCTGGCAGTAGAGGGACGTTCCCATTCTGTCCTCCATGTCCTCTTTCACCAAGACAGTTTATGAGAAAGCTGAAATGATCTGAGCAGTCACCTCCATCCACCCTTCCTGGCTACAGGAATCCTCACAAGCAGCAGGGACCTCTCCCAGGATCCCAAATATGTCTCACATAAAGGAGGCCTCGGGTGAGACTTCCTGGTAGCCGTCCCATAGCTGCAGAGTCAGAGCCATCAGACCTGTCACTTGCACCACCAAGCATGTGGCAGGTTTTCGTCTGAGGCAGGAGAAGTGAAACATCACAGGCAGTGATAAGGCGAAATGCTCAGTGCGTGGCATGGGGACGGTGACATCTCACAGATGTGCTGCAGCATGCTCCCACAGGCACGGAGGAGGCAGGCTCAGCCTGGATCTGGGTGGCAAGGAGTGGTGCGTCCTCCCAGCAGAATGACACCCACTCCTCCATCCCATCCCGACACACATTTGACTCAGCACCAGAGGACCCAGACGTGGAACAAATCTCTTGGGAAGAGGAAAGACCAAGAGGCCATTTCATTTGGCTTGCAAGGAGTTAACAGCGCTGCCTGGCATCACGCACTCAATAGAGAAATGGAAACAGGACTGAGGTTAGAGGCCCAAACATCACCCTGAATGCACAGCCATACATCCCTCCCCCCAAGGTCTTTGATATAACACGTTTATTTTGCTGTGTGGCAGTACTGTACAGTACACATACATTACTAGCAGTTTCAGAGCCCTGAGTTGCCATTCCTCCTGCCTTCCCTGAATTTTGGAAAAGAGGCAGGACCACTGTCCCCTTCCCCCATTTCACCTGCAAGGAAAAAGGCCAGGAAAAGTCCAAAAACACAGAGGCACTTGCTGACAGGACTGGAGACAAACCTCAGAAAGCCGGACTCCCAGTCCACCCCTCTCACCATTAGGGTCCCCTTTCTCTGGTGCAGGAAGAGGAGGCCCTAGTGCCAGCTCTCCACAAGGTCTCACTCCTCTGAGAAACTCTTTGCACATCTGAACAGAAATAAGACTAAGGAGACTGCAAAAACTAATATAAACCCTATTGGATTTTAAAGGGACTTATCACCTCTCTCTGAAGGTCTGAGAAATGTTTTTGGGCATTCTAGGCAGAGTTGGGAGTCTCTTAAATTCTGTAAGATTGTTTAAGAAAGAGCCAAAGAGAGGCTTTTGCTTCCAGTGCAGTCCCACTGGAATCTGAGTGGAATTTCCCCTGCTCAGATGGGGAAAGAAAGTACCCTGCCCTTACTGACATGCGGTATCCCGCACTTTCTTTTCCTAAACCATGAAACAGCAGAGCTCCGGTACCGACTCCACCTCTCAGTGCCACAGAGTAAGCTAATGCCGTAACAGGCAAGGACAGTGCAGCGTGTAATGTGGAACAAGACCCCAAAATAGCCCACAGAATAGACAGAAATAGTCAGAAAGGCAAATGTGCGTGGAGAGCAGAAGGGAGGGAGGGAGGGAGCATCCGGGCCTCTCCCGCCAGTTCATGTCAGTACGTGGAATGCTGCATCCGGCTCAGGAGAGCAATGACCCAGTTCCCCAGCTGGGACCCCTTCAGCCACAGGAAGAGTTCATACAAGTTGATCTGCCACAGGCTCAGGGCTTCTGTGAGTGAGATCTGGGCTCTCCTGTAAAGCGAGTGACTCCTGCTCCTCTGGTACCTAGAATGAGAGAAACAGCTGCATTAGATCCAGCAGGATGCAGCTTGTCGGGAAGGAGGCCTGTCCTACATCTTCAGCACAACTGACCCTCCCCAGGGAAGGGGAACGTCCCACCTTTGGAGAATCACTGTCAGTGGGGACCCCTGGGAGTAGGGATTTTCTCCAAGTAATGTTCCTGAGGAGCTGGGTACTGCCTTCCTAGCATGAATCTGGCAGAAGAGACAGCCTGCTCCCTTGTGAGCCCAGTTCTCCCCACACTGCACGTAGTGACCCTGGGCCACGGCATCCTCTGCTTCTATGTACAGCTTCACTTCGGCTAACAGGGACAGGTGCACCCCTATAGCCCTTCCTGGTAGCACACTCATAAGAGTCCAGCAATCCTGACACACTGATTCCAGGAAAAGTAATTCTCCACCTTTCTTTAGAAGCAGAGGTTAACTGGGCTTCGTAGGTCCTTCATCAGCCAGAAAAATAACTGTTAGTTCTTCTGCAAGGAGGAGGAATCTGAGGCAGAAGTGCATTGACTCATGGTGACAGACCTGTTGTCTGGAGAGGCTGATGGGCGTGAGAGCTTCACAGAGGCTGAGACGTGTAACTGAGCAGGGTAGGACCACAGCAGATGTGCTAATGAGGAGGAGAGGACCACAGCTAAGAGTAAGAAGTCAAGAGGTCAACTAAGGCCTTGTCAGGGCCCTGAATGGGAGGCTTTAATAAGCCTTAATGGCCCTGACTAGCCTGGGACCTCCCCCAGCCCTATGCTCATAGGCCCAGGAGCTCCAGTTCATCTCAGGCCCGCACCTTCAGTCCCTGCCTGAACTACACTGGAGAAGTAAAGGTCCCCAGCTCATTCTCTGCTGTGAAGCCCCTTGACCTGGACTTCAACTCACATACTGACCTTTTGGCTTGACCTCAGCCCTGTCTTGTCACCATGGACCAGCCTGACAACCACTGGACCTGATCTACAGATTGACTTTCTGCTTTGACCTTGGACCTGCCCTGTCACCATGATGTTCCATTATGATATGGACTTTTGATTGGACCTGAACACCATCTCAGGTCTGCTCTGCTTGCCTTGCTCAGCTACTGTGGGACTGGGCCCTGGCTGACCTGCTGGCCCTGGGATCCTCCCCAGCTCCTGGCCCCCAGGAACAGCCAGCCCCTGATGCTCCATGTCTGGCCTCTGGTGCCTGGAGAAGAGACTCACGTGGAAACAGCTCTGATGCAGCAGCGAGACATGTTGAGGAAGGAGCTGGCACTGGCCCGTGTGTGCAGGGCTGACTCAATCCCCCTTAACAAGTCATTGGTCTTCAGCAGCAGCAGCATCTGGCGGGGGACGTTGTTGAGAAGCTGGGTGATCTGGGGTAGGTAAGCAGCAGCATTGGACCGGATCTCCACATCCTGCGGCCAGCCAGGTCATGTCAGAGAAAGGAGAGAGAAGCTGAGAGTGCATGGGAAACCCAGGTCCAGATGCAGCTGAGATTTGGCAGGAGGAGACGGTGTTTTTCCAGACCATGACTCTAGGCCAGAAGCTAAAGAGTTCTTTGTCCTGCTTTCCTGCAGACACCTGGCTGTCCCAAGCACTCACAGAACAGTCACAGATCACTCTTACCATATTCCAACTGCCCCTCAGTGAGTTAAGGCCCTGTCTCCTTACTGGCAGGATTAATACCCTCTCAGGAGAACAGGGCACTCACTGCTATCTCAATTCTTGGCCCCAGGCAGCCCGCAGCAACCATGTCTCATTACTGCCCTTGCAGCCTTCTGACTGAGTCTCACCTCACCAGCCCCAAAGCTGGCAGAGCTGCAGGTAGCACAGGACTGCTCAGGAAGGTGGAGGCATGCTGCAAGGACAACCAGGCTGCTTCCCGTCTTGCTGTGCCATGCAACTAATGGCTTTATGCTATACTGATGAAGTTGTTTCCAAGGCCTACTTTAGTCCTCTGCCCTCAACACAACTCAGCAGAGGTGAGAAAGCATTATGCAGTTAAGTGTCATGCTAACCCAAAAGATCAAACACTGTCATATGTCAGACTAAGGATCTATCTAGACCCATATCCTGTCTGGCAGCAGCCAGTAGCAGACGCTTAAGGAAAGAGTGTAAGACGAAGGCAGACACAGACTGATCCTTCATGTTCCTTGGTTCCCCAGCTTCCAACAAATACACTGCCCGTGGTAAGATCCCAATGATAACTGATGGGCTACAGCCTGAGCCACTTAAGATGGGCTCCCCTCCAAACATAAGCCACCATAGCATGCAAGACAGCCAGCCCCAACTCTTCTGCCTCTTTTTAGATCTGAGAGTTCTCTCACCACCCCAGTAAATGTAGGACAGTGTGGTGTGGAGCTGATCCTGTACGCATAACTGTGTCCCTACCTCTTGCTACATGGCCATGACATGAATCAGCAAATCCAAATACAAGTCCCTGGAACATCTGAAATCTCCAGAATCCAGCAGGACACATGCAGAGGGCAGTAAATGACTTCTTACAGGAGCGAGACTCCTTTGTGGGAAAGGGAAAGGACAGCTCTAAAACCTTCTCTCCTCTGGAATGAGGGACTGACAGCCCATATTTCACAATATGGGATTTCACACTCACTCTTTATGAACTTCAGACTGCACAAATCGAGTGTGCAGGTCATGATGGTCAGAGATGTATACAGCTTACACACCACCATGGTTGCTTTGCTGCTGACAAACAAATCTTTGTGTCCTGCCTCCATCACTGACCAAATATACAAAGCTTCAGCAAGAAGATGCTTAGCTCTCCTAAATGTTAAATGTTTTGTTCCATTATTTGTTGGCAAAAAATTCCCCCTGATTATCTCTTCTTCCTTATCCTAGCCAGCATCACTGCAGAGCCTACTTTATTTTCTACACATAGGTTTTCTTTTATATTTCTTTTCTTTTTATTTTTAGCTCCAGCTGCTTGTCCACATCACAAAACAACCACACGATCTGTCATCAGAACTGTCATTTTCTGTCAAGGGCGAAGCCTCTGCGCAGAGGAAGAAATGAGCTATGCCACAGGACCTGAGAAAAGCCCCTTGGCTGCAATCACTGAGGCTGCTGCAGGATGCAGCAAAACACAGTCATAAAACCAGATGAGATGAGGCTAGCAGCCACTCTGAGTGGTCAGCTGCCTGGCCTTGGCTTACGGCAGGAACAACTACACCTCTGGCAATCCTCACACATGTGCCCAGCCTGCTCCTAAAACTCTCCAGTGATGTGACTCACAGCCTCCCCAGACCATCCACACCAGCGTTTCACTGGCCTTGCCATTAGATCCAGTTTTTCTCATGTTTAACCCCATTTCCCTTAGCTGAGTTTAAACCCATTACTTCCTGTCCTGTTTGCAGCAGTCTTTAACAGATTTGAAAATCACTTCTACAACTCTTCTCAACCTGTGCTTTTCTAGACGTTTTCTGCCCTAACTTGCTCAGACTTACTTCATGGGTAGCATCTGCTTGACCACTAGTCCTTGTAACTTCCTACTGGACTCACTCCAGTTTCATCAAACGTTTCTTGAGATGCAGTGCCCCAGACTGGACAGAGCACTACAGGTAAGATTTTGTTTCAGGAGGGTTGCTTCCTTGTCTCACAGGCTACTTTGATGTCCATACATCCTCAAGCACACTCTCTGGAGCTCTGTGCTGATGGTACCTGCCTACACAGCGCTTGGCTCTTGCTGCTGAAACAATCTTTCAAATTCACCTCTAAACTAAGGGCAAGCAGCAGCTCATTTCCTAATGCCACAGCAAATCTGCTCAGCTCCCCATTATCTGCTGCAGCATTATCCAGTTTCAGCATTGCATCATGTAGGCAAAGACAACAGAGCTGGCTCCATACACGCAATTCAACTCAATGACAAAGTTCATTAGCCCATACAAGGCACCATACGGCTGCAGTTACATCTCTGGCATAATCTTCACAAGCCAGTTTAGGATAAACATTGTTTATTAGCTGAGATTCAACACTGGCCTTGCAGTATTGGAGCCAGGTCTGTGTCTATTCACTTTGGTGCCTCTGAATTTTTTTCTGGAGCTACCAGCTCCGGAACTCACCAGATCAAGCACAGATCTGCTAGACAGTCACTATATTATTTCTGATATGCAGAAAATTAACTCAGGTAGGAAGCAATCAAATTACTGGGCAGGAGGGTCCATCACCCAAGGTATCTGACCTACTCATTGCTATGGATAATGGCAAGCCAGTGCAGCAAATTCTGCCACATCCATCAAAATGAAACGCCAACCTGAAGGAACTTCCAGAAGATAATTTCACAGGACAATATTATAATGCTACTTAAATGAATTTCATCCTCTCTACTACAAATGTGTGCAGATAAAAACAAACCATAGGATACAACATGTTTCTACCTACAGACACTAGTCTGTTGGCTGAAATCACATCACTATATGCTCATCTCTAAAAACAGCATAGTTGGCAGGGGCTGCTACTATTCCTAAGGCAGCGTGTGTGTGTCAGGAGTGTGAGAAGGCGTGAAAAGGATCCCAGCATGTGTGGATAGGAAAGGGTGGAGAATGTAAGTGACAATTTCCTAGATTTGTAGTGATTGAGTTGACAGGATCTGCAGTTAAGCAACCTTGACTCCAAGTTAATAGGGTTTCTGATTGGGAGGTAATTTCCAAGGGTTTTTAGGAGTTTGTATCAGTGCTGATAGTCATTTACATGAATAGTGATAATGCATTATCCTTTTCATGTCTTCCCACTAACCCTTTTTGTCTCCTCTACCTTAACCTATCCTCCTTGACGGTTCCCTGCACAGCTCATTCAATACTTTTTTAAGAAAAGGCTGATCTACAAATGTTTCCCCTGCCACAACTGGTGAACACTTAGCCATTAAAATATTATACAAAATTTAAGCAGCCCTTGACAAGTGAAACTGGGAAATTAAGTTCAGCCACCATGAAACACATTGCAGAAGGAGTCCTGGCTTTTTCTAGCTCAGCTATCAATGCTGAATTTGTTACAGAGCTGCCAGGGGTTGCCCAGCATCACTGCAACATCAGTGGTGCAAGTGGTTACAACAAAGAAAGGTACCCGAGGAGAAGGAAGGGCACACGATAGGGAAGGACACACAGGACCTACCTCGCTGGCTGAGACTGGTGATCGGTCAATGCCCCTGTTGACAGACTCCCAGGACCTGGCAGTCAGCATGCAGGCAAAGAGAGGGTACAAATCCCCTGCCCCAAGCCGCCGGCTGTACTTCTGCACCCTCTTCATATCAGCCTTGATGAGGGCCTGCCAAAGGCGACAGTAGTCCATGCGGAATGACTCGTTCAGCACCTGCGGAGGGAGACATGGCCCCCAGAAGTCCACAGAGGACACAGAACTGAGGGAGAAAGCCTTGTGCCCTCTAGTTGTGCCCCATCGCCCATTTCAGAGCCAGGAAATATCCTTGGAGGGCTACTATGGGAGTAATAGAAAAAATGTATTCATATGGACTTAGGGGGGCAAGGCTGCAGCTGGGTGTGCTCTTTCAGCCTGACGCCCACAGGCAGCCTCACAAGGCCCTGGAAGCCCCCCATAGCCACGTACCTGGTAGAGCCCATGGTCCAGGAGGATAATGTGGGCCTTGCCAGAGGCTGGGCATTTCTTCACTAGCACATTGCCTGGGTGTGGGTCACAGTGCACAAAGCCGTTCACAAAGATCATTTCACTGTAGAGCTTCCCCAGGTTGCGAGAGATCTGTAAGGAGGCAGGAGATGGTCATACACTGCCACCCACAGCAGGGTGCCTGCCAGGGAGGGGAGGCAGCCCCCACGTGCCAACACTGCGGGGAGCGAGGGTCTGGTACATGCCAATGTCCCCGTGCAGCTCCTCACACTGACAAATGCACAGGGTGGCTGCTGGCATCTACCACGGGGTGATCCAGGGCATTCAGGGAAGGATCCATGAAGGGGGCACCATGAAGGTGTTTGTGGGGTCAGGGGTTATTTAAGGACACTTGCCTGGCATAAAAAAGAGAAAATACCTGTGGGTTGGAATGGGGTTTCTGGTAATGAGGAGAAAAGTGAGATAGCAGATAGAGGCAGACAGGCATTCACAGGGAAGGCATGGAAAGAGCTGCTGGGGTGGGTGAGAGATGGCTTGGAGGAAGACTCAGGTGTTTCCATCCACGGATGGCAGCAGGACCCAACGGAGAAGGGGTGGGAGGAGACTCAGCCTGTCCATCTGCTTACCAGAATGAACATGGGTTCCCTCTCCCCTCCTTCCATCATACTGTCCCCGACTTTCCCCCTTCCTTTCCTCAGACCCATGCTAATCTGATTTGCGATGACTGTGAAGATGAAACAGCACAGAAAGGCTGTTTAAATCATCCTGTCACTGCTGTGTCCCTCCATGCTGCTGCTCCTTATCACCAAGAGATGTTATTAAAGTTAAAAACCTCCTAGGACCAAGCAAACATCCCCAGGGCCCGGGATCAATCCCTCACCATGCACTAACACAGCAGTCTCGCCCTGACATCCCACTGGCAGCACTCCCTGCCATCAGAGAGCTGCACAGTGCTCCACAGCGGAGTGCTGAACAAGCAATTAAAAGTCAATTGTTATAAGTGATTCCAAGCATGTCCCCAGACACACAGTGTAAGCAGCAAACAGGCTGCTGTCCCCATAAGCAGAGGTGGTAGAAGAGGTAATGGGGATACTAACGACAGCTTATCCTGCACAAAAGCAGACAGCCACGGAAGGGCTTGCTTTACCCACCTCTGAAATGCAGCCACCTCTGAGAAGAGCATTCATTATGAATAGTGCCAAAGTAACTACAAATGAGGAGGAAGAACGGGAACCCTTCCTGCAGCACACCAACAGGGACAGCTGTAGGACCAGGCGGGACAACCCTCCATCCCTCAAGTGGGACCTGGAGCCACTGCTGAATCATGGAGCATGGTGCCCTCATGCCGAATTACCCACACAGGTGGCATAGCACAGCCCTGCAGTCTTCTGTAGTGCAGCTTCCCTAATGCCACACAGGTGTTATTGTAAGTACTGAGTGAGGGGAATAATATTTGCCTTCTGAATCACCAGCAGAGATCACTGGAGCAATGAATTGACCTTTATAGGTCTCATAGATCAACAAGCTCTAGAATTGGATAGGACCAAAGTACCAAGTGCTGTGACACTAGAAGAGCTGAGTAGCACTTGCTGACAGTCCAAGGCCGTGCCAGATGATAGTCTGTTTTAAGCCAGTCACTCCTCCACACAGCCTCCCAGGGACCTGCACACAAGGAGGAATGGACTTGGACGTCATGACTGATCATATCATCAACCATGACACCTGTGCACACACAACCACATTTTGCCCTCTCTGCCCCAGCTGTTTGCCCTCCAGGGACCAAAAAGAGCACAGAATTATTGAAGATGAGGACTTGGGGCCCACCTGGGGCACAACATGATGCCTCACACTCGTTAAACACAAGTCCAGACAGGGACAGTAGTTCTGCAAACCTGTTGGTTGGTCACAGCTAAAGCCTGGAAAGCTATTAATTTGGGGCACTGGAGTATGGGTTGCTTCAAATACAGCAGATTCTCCTTCCGTGCTGCAGTAATGGCATAGGTTGGGAAAGTCAAGCAGTGGAACAAATTGCCCAGAGAGGTTGTGCAATCTCCATCTTTGAAGGTTTTAAAGACCTGACTGGATAACACCCTGAGTAAGCTGGACCGACCTCACAGCTGACCCTGCCTTAGCAGGAGGTTTGATAGGAGACCTCCTGAGGTCCCTTCCAATCTCAAATATCCTAGGATCCTACAAAAACACCTCTCATCAAGTTATCCACACCACCCTCATAAGAGCATCTTATGGTATGGTCACAGGCTCCAGGTGCAGGGAAGGTCTCCCCCCCTGAGTCACCATCAGCAGACAGATTACTAAACAGATCTGTGGTCATAGCCTTTTTGCAGCCCACGATGCAACACAAAAGAAGCTCAGGATTCATCTTCCCATCTTAGCATGAAAACAGAGGGGTCACAGCCCTGTTCAGACCCACAGGCTGGGTCGTGGGTACAAGACAATCTTCACTGCAAGATCCCCATCCTCTCTCCCTTCCCTGCTGTACTTATATTTACCTCTTCCCCAGCATGCAACCTTGAGTATCTGCAGTAGCTAATTGATTGAAACTAGACTTTATGGCTTCTTTAAGAAAGAGGAACACATTCTGTATAATTTAGTTAGCACACAGAAGATATGTTACAGGGATTTATGATATAAGCATATAAACAGTCTTTAATTTTGGAAAAAAAAATTACGCAGTATAAGAGATAGAGCTGTGCTGCACACCAAAGTACTTTTGCATATTTTTGTCTGTTGACATACCACTGAAATAGGATAAAAATTAAATTAAGATAGAAAGCACCAATACTGTTGAAATCTAAACAAAAAAGGAAGGTTATATTTCTAGGGCTTAAGAGTGTAATATGTGATTAGCGACCTATCACTATAATTCAGACAAAAGGAGTTCATCTTTCTAGAGAAAAAGTTTAGGAAAAAAACGTGAAACCTTTATATACATTAATTCTACAGTACTGTGCCCCATCACTATGGGCCTTTATTCCACCCTTATTGAGAAGGCCACTGGACAAGTAACATATACAGAATTCACTCTGGAAGAACACAGGTGAAATGAGAAAACAAACGTGTGAAAACCTCTACTCAGGAGAAGGGAGGAATTCAGCATGCATTTAGGCTGCATAAGACCTTGGGGGTGAAGGTGCATCGCAAATTAGACAAAAGGTTGCAGTGATTTACAGAAGCAAAGACCAAAGCAAACACACAGGCATTTTGTTATGACACCGAGGGGTTGTCATTCCTTGCCCTGTTTATCACCCAACACAATGAGGTTCTTATCATTACCAGGGTCCCCCAGCATTGTTCTGCTGCACATAATAAAAAAATAATAATCACCCTTGAAATCCTGCATTCACTTCCAGACACCTCATTAACAGAGAGATGCAGACTACACAGAGTGAGTTCGGAGAAAGCAAATAAATGAGTAGGATGCAGGAAGAATTTACTTGGGAAGAAGATTAAAAGAGCTGAAGATTCCAAAGTTGGTTAAGGAATGGCTGAGGAGGGGCCATCTACCAATGATAGAACGTTTGAATAGTAAGGAAGGAGAAGCACTTGTAGCACTGGATGTGCAGAAGGGGGTGTAATCAAGAATGGCATAATTTCGGCATAACACATAAGGAAAAAAACTATGCTAGTCAGCAAGCGGAGCTGAGCTTGATATGTCAGGATGACACCAGATTCTGGCTCTGGCCAGAGGCATGTCCTTGCCTATTGCCAGAAGGTGTGTTGTTGCCTAAAAGAGGTTCAATTTGTCTGTCTGTGCTGCAGCAGAACATGATGACTACAGTCACCAAGTGAGCCTGTGGCCTCAACAGTCAATGCAAATAGCAACCTGCCATTGCCACATTACGTGACATGACCATGACACTGTGTCAGACAAACCACACACTTTCAGCCCAATGCTTTCATTTTGAAAAAAATGTAGCTGAGGAATAAGCAGATTGCAGATGATGAAATGGAGAGTCAGCAGCCTGAGCAAAAACAATAGAGTGACAGATACACGTGTAACAGCCAGACTTGGAGTCACTCTTCACCAAACTAAGCACACGAAGTTCATTTTGTGTACTAAATATGGCAAGGATGCTACATGTCACAAACTATCCTATGTGAGTTACAAGCCAATACAATAGAAAGTAAGAATGCAGTGCAGACATTAAGGATCATTATTGTACAGTATCACATAATCTGTCTATAAACTGGTCAAGTTTACTGGAAATAAGTAAGGCAGAAAGCATGTCTTCGGAGGCTGTTCCAAAAATTCACTCTTTAGTGAAGTCAGAACCTTTCCCCTAAAGGAATGGTCAGAACCTTTCCCCTAAATCCTAGCCTAATTTTAACGATGTCCAGTTTAAATCATTTCCTTAGCTAACATAACCCTAGAGTTTAACTAGTTCCTTCCCTCTCCAGTATTTACTACTTCAATGCGTTCACCAGTAAGAAAATAATCAGCATAAATACAGCATAAATACTGGCCCGTTTCTACAGGATGCTCCTTTATCTGATGTGCCCTAGGAGTCACACTGCACTGGAAACACACACTTACCCTGTGATTGACTAATATCCCAAAGTTAATTCTAATATGTCACTTTCCTCTGATAAACTCCCAGCATATTCAAGAAACTCTTATTAGTTTTCAAGCGCATGGCTTTTCACTCAGTATTGCTCATTTTTATCCCTTTCTATCACTTCAGTCCTCAAGGCCACCAAGTGCTATTGCTACTCCGGTCCTCCTCTACAATGACAGAACCTCCCAACTTGGTGTCATCAAGAACCTCCTTCACACAGTTCTGTTTGTGTCAAGGTCATCACTGAATTTATTAAATAAGATCAGTTTGAAGAGCAAACCTCACAAAACTGTACTACGGTAATTTCTCTCCACCATTGCCTCTATCAGTTTCTTACCTACTTTGCAATTTCCCTACTAATCCCCAGCTTTTCTAGTTAACCAACTCATATCCAGTGTACAAAGTATTTTACCAAGTACACGCACTGCATTTCTGTCATCTAATTCAGAGGATCCCAAGCTGTAGTATAGGTAGCAGCAGTGATATATTTCTTCTTGTGTTACGCACACAGCTGCAAACTGTTGCTGCCATCAGTTTTGAAAGCCTAGACAACCAGTTACCCTCGCATGATCCACTAGGAGCTACTTTTGATGAACCCATATTATACTCCCTTGCACAGAGCCCCACAGCAGCAAACTCCTAGGCACACACCAGCCCCTGTATGCAACTCTCCTCTTAACAAATCAGCACACCCAGCCGACAGAGCAACCTGACAACAACAAAACACTGGCAAGTCCAACACAAATGAGTATCTTTACAAACACCAACACGCAATAGTTAGCAAGAAACCTCGCAGAAAGCAAAGATTGCGTGCAAACTTGAGCCTATGAATAATCCTACAGTAAAAAGATGGCACATACATCATGTTCATGGGTAGCTGCAGTATAACAAACCAGCCTGGGTTATCCAGGGAAAGTCACTGATACTTTCCTGGCCTTATGAGCAAGGCTGGAGTGGGCCTGGCTCCATGCCTCCGACATGAAGAAAAAAGGCAAAGGAAAAAATCCTATGACATGGTCCTGTAAAGCTGATCTCACCGCCTGCCCCTGATAAGTCCGAGATGAAACTGCCTGATAGGGCATCATCCCTTCCTGTCCCACCTCCATCTGTGACTGTCTCTTTAGATCAGGAGCAGATACTAGTCTCTGGCCTTAATTTGGCTGTAATATTTGCCAATTATTTTAAGAGATGGCGACACTAACTTCAATTGATCTCATTAAAACTAAAGGTTGTTGTGCAGCTCATTTCTCAGGGCTCAATATTACCTCCTCAGGCCAAAATAATAGCATTGATTTTGGAACCTTAATCGAAGGTTAATTGGATTGAAGATTGTATTGGGTTTTTGCTTTCTTTCATTGTTGTTATTACAGCCATCATCTAAGGGTTTGCTTAATCCTGCTAGGGCAATCCTGCCCAATTAAACTGGTGTCAAATTAGCAAAGGGTGCAGATGGAAAATAGCCACAATTTGGAGCCTGCTCTGTGTCTCTGCTCTGAAATGGCTCTTGTCCATAGCAGATTAGGATGGTCACACACAAGAGATCCAATTTCACACTCTGCCCTTCGTGATCCGGTTGTGAGGATCAAAACACAGTGCTCTGTAATGCAGTACTATCACTATGCACTGATCTAGCATCACAGCAAAGTGATGTCTGGACACACGCGATGTCATTAACATACAGGAATAGTTTTTAGGACTCCTGCAGTATATTCCTAGCATGCTCCATACTCTCTGTTGGGAACTGAGGAAATTATTTTCCTGCTCAGTGCCCCATCTTCCATGGCATTTAAGTGGGGAGAATTATTCTGACTCATCTGCCCAGGGAACTGAGGGACTGTCTTGATAAGTTTCTACAGATTCTCAAAAGGACACAGGTAGAGAAGACCAGTTGTTGTTTATTTAACTGTTTCTTGAATCTCTGTCAGACCCAAAATGGCCATGGAAATCATTTTCCCTTGCCTTTAAATGTAGTCATATTTCCTTGGATTTAACGTAAAGCATGTTGCTGAGACTTAAGCAATTGATTGACACTGATGCTTGAGACTGACTTTCAGCAAGAAACAGGTTCATGTGTAATTTAACTCCTTTACCTGGTGTCTTTGTACAGTTCAGAAGCTGGAAATGCTGGAGGTCACTATCCTTGCTTACCAGTGCCTTGTGAATTTTCATTAAGCTTCAGACAAGAGGAAATGTAGGAGAATCTGCAAGGAAACCTCTCCTCAGACTAAATCAGCAGGTGCAAAAGGCAAGAATAGCCTTTTTCCCCGGAAACAGTGTTCTTCTCCATGCTCCATTTCATCTAACACTTGAGCGTTATAAGCACAAATACTTTAGAGGTTTCCACACTTGTTCTGACAAAGGGATCCCACCCTGGGAAATCCCACTTAAATTTTAGCAGCTACAAGGCAGCAGCTCCTGACTCTTGGCAGAAGGGTAACTCCCACACTGAAAGCATATTTCAAGTTGCAAAGCTGTCAACCATAAGAAGGTAGCTGGGCTCTTTATTGAGCTAAAAGATGCCATTCCAGTGCAGAACAGCAACAGAAGGAAGCAAAAAGCCACAGTAGGATGAGGTGACAGATGGCAATAATTGCACACAGTAGCTCATCTTAAGTACCCTAGCTGTTTGCTTTCACTTCTCAGCTGGACAAAACACTTTCCTGACTTCTGAATCATCCATGGCTCATGAACAGGCTCTTAGTGAGCTGAAGTACATGGCATCGTTTCCTTTCCCTGACTCAAGTCCAAGCCAGGGCGATCATGGGGGACTCTCCACTTGGCTACCTGAGCTGGCTGGTCAGTTGGAGGCAATACAGCACATGCCACGAGTGCATTTGTAAGCTCCACAGCTCCCACAGCTGCGGATCCAGCAGCCTCTGTGGAGACAGGCAGAGCATCCACAAGGAGGGAGCGGGAGGACCCATGCAGCAGATCATGTTAAGATTTGTATACAGACAAGATCACTCTAAATGAAATCAGGTAAAATCAGAATGGGTGCAAAAGGAGCATTTGCGCCATTTGGGATCTTCTTTAAAAGTCCATGCTCTAAGTAGCCTTGCTATCCCTCCTTCCCTCCTGGATACAGTATGCTACAAACATCTTGAGAGCCCCTCAGTCTATTTTTCCTCCCTTCCCTGCTCTACCCACCTCTTCCAAATGTATCTTCCCAACCAAGACTGTAAATGCTCCTGGGTCTTGAAACAGGAACAGCCCAGTTTCCACATGGCCCCCTTCTTAACCCTGCCATGGCCTGGTCTTCCCTCAAAATTCATGCCAGCTCATTTCTTGATAACTCCCTTCTCCAGGCTTCCCTCCCACTGTCAATATCCTAGCTGCATGTTCATCCCCAGCTACACTTGCACATGAATAAGTAACTGTTCCACAGGCAGATATTTCAGTGTTTGCACTTGTCTTTAGAAATCAAAGCCTTCTCTGATTAAATGCCATTACAATCCAGCGCTTGGACGGATCCAGAGAGATTAATGTGCTTTTGGGCAGCTTTAATGATAATCCTGCTACAGACGGTATTAAGTAAATGTCAGTAACCTGGTTTGAAGGGAGCTTTCACCTCAGGGATCCTTTCCATTTAGAGGAGAGAGGCTCAGCTTGCTTTTCAAGGCTGCTTTGTCACACAAGAGAAATCCTGCTTAGTGAAGACTCCTCTTCCTCCACCCAGTAAAATAAAATGGAGTAAGATGATAGAAGGGTTGATAGATAGATAGATTGAGGTGATTTATAGGGAGCTAATGCATCTCTTTAAAGCCAGAACTGATGTATATTATAAGCCATCTCATAGTTTTGAAACCTGGGTTGCCACCCCCTCATGCTCCTTTCAGTGTCTGTTGCCTTTTGATCACCTCACCACCATGCTCACCAGTTCTTTACCCAGGGCATCAACAGCAGCAGCTGATAATGGCCCTTGGTCATATTTATCCCCACCTGCTGGAGAGGTCTGGGGTGTGCACTGCACCTACCTCATCTTACTGTGGCCATAATAACAGACCTCATTCCCCATCACATGATTCTGACAGGCCCAGTAATCCCTCCTTTCCACTGTTGCTTTATTGGCAATCAGTAAAAGTTAATCATTAATTTTGGGGGGTGGGGAGAGAAAAGGAAGAAAGAACAGCTCAGCGCAGGCACTGAGAGAGATTGCAGAAACTCAGTCCTACCACTGAGCTGAGTAGCATCCTATACCTGACAGATTGCCAGAAATCTCTGAGGTTTATACTTTTCAATAGTAGAAGGCAGTTAACAACTTTTTTTAAATTACATCTTAGCCATCGTTTAGAGACCAGCTCAGAATCAGCAAAATATGTGGTTTCAGTGCTGCAAGGAACCTACTGTGCCAAGACATCACAAAACAACCTTCCCAAAGGCACAGATGAACAAAAAAGTGGGCTGAATTTTCACCCTAAATCTCTCCTATTGCAAGCAAAAGCCTCTGCAAGTTAGAAAAACTGAAATTAGCTGCTTCTCTACTTTATTTTGGCACACACTGGCAGCAAAATATCCCACTGAAAGGCTGAAGACATTGACTTTTCCACCCTGACTGGCTGGAGAAAGCTATGGAAGATTGCAAAGAATGTTTTTCCCTAGGCTTCTCCAGACAAGTTTGCTATCTTCAGCAGTTTGAGAAAATTCAAAGAAGCAGCCAAAGTCCCAGGGAGCTACACTATGCTTGCTACCTCAATCTCAGAATGGATCTGTTGTCCAAGAACTGTGAGGAAGCCCAGCTCAAAATCCAAATGTACATATTGATCGAGTCCTCCTGCTAATGCATCAAAACAAGCCTTTCTGACTGACTATTCCAAGACTTGAGGCATATTCACTGTTGTATCTGAGTGCTGGGGGCTAAATTTGACCTCTGCTTTATAGCAGAAGAAAAGGACAGGATAAACTCACTTGAAGAAACAACTTTCTCGCTTTTGACCAGTTGACTTGTCCAGGTGAATGGAGCTGACTGCGTGTTCTGCCATGAACGAGGCTTTGAAAATCTCCCTTGATAGCAAAGTCCATGAGCTACTGTGTTCTCAAGAGTCACACTATGGTGGTCTTTGCAGACCAGATGCATTACTGAGGCATTTACCTTGGTAAATAAAAAGAAAGATCATCAGCACAAAATAGACAGAGAGAAGGAATTGTGTCTACCTCCGATCAGCTGACAATAACCTCTGTGATGCCCTGATGAGAGGGAGGAGGAAAATCAGTGACCCAAATGCTCCAAATTCTTCCTGCTGGAGATGTGGAAGGAGACAGACTGTACTATCCACAGATGAGGTTGTATTCATTTTAGAAGTCTCTTGAATGAAAATGGACCAGACATCTTGCAGGGAAGAGAGCGTTGTTCACTATTACCCATTGACCTTGGCTTGTTCGTCACAATTACAATGGAAAGACAGTCTCAAAATCCACTTTAACCTTAGACCTTTCTTTCCTGTATTTCAGTGGAGAAACACATGAAAAGCTGCCTGCCTTTCTGCCTGCAGAGGTTACTAGAAAACATCTCATTGACTTCTGTGGGGTGCAAGAGCAGAGGAAGAGGTGAAGAGAAACAGGCAAACAGGCAGGCTACTCAGTCCTTCACCTGTAATTTGCCTGAGCTCTTTAGGCAGAGAAAGAGCTGCACGCTGATTTAGGGAGGCAGCTGAGAAGATACACTTAACGTTCTCTTGTGGGGCATATCAAACTCACATTTTCCCTCCCTTGAGAGGTCTTTGGCATGTCTCTAACTGATGCCACATGAACTTTGCCATGGATGGTGTGCTGGTTTTGGCTGGGATAGAGTTAATTTTCTTCACAGTATGGGGCTATGTTTTGGATTTGTGCTGAAAACCGTGTTGATAACACAGGGATGTTTTAGTTACTGCTGAGCAGTGCTTACACAGAGTCAAGGCCTTTTCTGCTTCTCACCCCACCCCACCAGCGAGCAGGCTGGGGGGGCACAAGAATTTGGGAGGGGACACAGCTGGGACAGCTGACCCCCAGCTGACCAAAGGGATATTCCAAACCATATGATGTCATGCTCAGCACATAAAGCTGGGGGAAGAAGGAAGGGAGGGACATTCAGAGTGATGGCATTTGTTTTCCCAAGTAACCATTACACGTGACGGAGCCCTGCTTTCCTGGAGGTGGCTGAACACCTGCCTGCCGATGGGAAGCAGTGAATTAATCCCTTGTTTCGCTTTGCTTGTGTGCACGGCTTTTGCTTTACCTATTAAACTGTCTTTATCTCAACGCACAAGTTTTCTCACTTTTACTCTTCTGATTCTCTCCCCCATCCCACTGTGGGGGAGTGAGTGAGCGGCTGTGTGGTGCTTAGTTGCCGGCTGGGGTTAAACCACAACAGATAGAAAGGGCACAGAGAGGAGGAAGAGCAGAAAGAGGGGGAGCGTTCAGATTTCAGAGGTAAGTGGATGGACAGATTAAGTACAACTGATTTTATGCCATAGCTCTTTGATAGCCAGTCAACCAAGTGCAGCTTTGAGGCTCATCAATAGGGCACAAGGGGAACGGCAAGCAGCAGTGCCTCAATCAGCACTCACTGACTGGAAGGGGTGGCTTGATACACTGTCCAATGGCTCAAAACCCTTTCCCCCGGCATCTTCTCAGCCCTTCTGGGAAGTAATACCTTCTTTTCCTCAAGAATCTCTCAGCCACAGAGAATCCAAAGTGCTCTCCCGCTTCATGCCACACATACATACAAACTATTTCACTTGTCGGGGAAATGTAGCCTCTCTATAGGGATGAAATCTGGCAGCTGTTTAATGAAGGACTGCAAAACTACACAGTAATGTAGGACCAGGAAGCAAAGAAGAAAACTGTTGCATCCGTGTCATGGTTTAACCTGGCAGGCAGCCAAAATACCACACAGCCGCTCATTCACTCCCCCCACCCCCGGCGGGACGGGAAGAGAATCGGAAGGGTAAGAGTGAGAAAAAACTCGTGGGCTGAGATAAAGACAGTTTAATAGGGAAAGCAAAAGCCGCACACGCAAGCAAAGCAAAGGAAGGAATTCATTCACTGCCTCCCATGGGCAGGCAGGTGTTCAGCCATCTCCAGGAAAGCAGGGCTCCATCACGCGTAATGGTTACTTGGGAAGACAAACGCCATCACTCCGAACGTCCCCCCCTCCTTCTTCTTCGCCCAGCCTTATATGCTGAGCATGATGTCATATGGTATGGAATAGCCCATTGGCCAGCTGGGCCAGCCGTCGTGGCCATGCTCCCTCCCAGCCCCCTGCACACCTGGCAGGGCATGGGAAGACAAAAAGTCCTTGACTAGCGTAAACATTACCTAGCAACAACCAAAACATCAGTGTGTCATCAACACCATTCCCACACTACATCCAAAACACAGCACTATACCAATTAATAGGAAGAAAATCAACTCCATCCCAGCCGAAACCAGGACAATCTGGAAGAAAAAGGGAGATGTTGGAAAGCAGAAGAAAACAACCCATGTCAGAATATTACACAAAGCACCATGGCTGAAGCTCCAGCACTCTAATAACTGTGATTATATGAGACCTATCTTTTATATCTCCTGCATAAGGTGATAGCTGTTGGGATATAAAAGCTACATTCCATGCATTTGTCCAGGAGAAAGTTAATGCAGAAGAAAGAGAGGGAAAGAAGAGAGACAAAAAGAATCAGAAGCTGAAGTTGTTCCTTTAGGATAACAGGAACTGCCATCTTGGAACAAACCGTGGGTGTATGTAATATAAGAGCATGGTCATCTTTCACTATCTGTGTCCTTGAAGATCTCTCTAGTTGTGCAGCCTACAGGAGAGTGTTCCCCAGAAGTGGTTATGTACTCTTCCCAGAAGCATAAGAACTGAGATCTCTCAGATTGATTGCTCTGTTCACATCTGTATGTGCTCCCTTTTCTGCCCCTTCCTGTTCTGCCAGCCTCCGTTTTGCATCAACGTCAGTTGATGTCAACATCAGTTTTGCATTGCCCACTACGCCCAGTTCAGAGATGGCTGAGAAACTACCTCATTGACATTGATGCCATTCCTCTCCATGTAGGCCCTGTCGTTCACCTGTCCCCCTTCCATAAACTCCATGAGAAGGACGCGCCTTGTTGAGAGCTCCCAGTAGATCCTGGGAACCTGAAACAAGAACAGATGAGTTAGGTCAAACAACAGCCTGGGAAAGCAAGGAGAATATATCACACACAAGCCAGAAAAGGAGTAAAAATGGAAGAGGCTGAAGTGAGGACTTGGTTTTTTCCTGAGCACGAGGTAGGTAAATCCATCTACCAGCCTCTTACCCAGGACAGCCAGCAATGTGTGCAAGGACAACACACCAATACAACGGCAGCAGGATCTGTCCTCGTGTAACATTGCTGGCCATGCTCTACAAGATTTTGACCACCTCTCACTCTCACTGATGTCTGAGAGCTTTCTTATCTGCTCTGCAGCTCCTCTAGCTGGGCTGTTTAACTAGTACCTATTGCAAGTTTCTGAATCATCCACTCAGCTCCTTTAGACAGGAACTGCATCTCGTTTGCTACGCATAGGGCCCACTTATGCAGCTCTAAAAATGATAAGCCATCGTCATAAATTGTATCTCTGCAGTGCCCCTTGGAACACAAATGCCTTTGAGCTGACAAACCCTGCATACTTAGGCCATCTGCAATTGAACTGGGAGAAAAATCAAGTGTCATAAATAAGGGGCTTGTCACAGAAACCCTGGGAGACCCTTAACTATCTTATTGCCAACGTGACACAGTAACAAGTGTAAAATGTCAAAGCACTTTTCATTCAATCTGCAGTAAAGCAAGCTGAGTGAGGTACCAGTAAGAAGTCTCGTGTCACCCAGGGAGGCAGTGACAAAGGCGTCACTCAGGCTGGCTCCCCCTTTTCCAGTCTCTCTCTCCAGCCAAATTCTTTCCATGCTGAAGTCCCCACTGTCAAGAGTCCTTTTGCTTTGGATATTCCTCACGTCACTGTGCTGATCAATCTCCCAAGCTGTCCAGATTTGCCTTTGCACATGGGTGAAGCCATACAAGTACATTTTACCAAAGATACAAGGGAGCTCTACCCGTTCCCATTACTGTGCCCCAGTACAGACACATTTTGTAAAGAGAAAGCCAGCTGTGCAGCCCCTTCTCCTCACCCACCTGACTCAGCCATGGACTCAGGACTCGCACACTGCAAGAGTCCAGCACCTTGGGGCAGGACAGGAAGAGGTAAGAGTGTTGTCCATCTATTGCAACCAAAGCCAGGGGAACCAGCCAGGCCACTGTAGCTCATTGTAACTCCTGAATAAGCAGCATTTGTTTTATACTCTGCTTGTAACTACTGACAGTGTCTCAGTCCCTCACAAACTGTCTGCCTCCCCCACTGTTCCTCTTCTAGAGAGACCATTTTCCCAATGTCACCCACTTCTACCTTACCATGTGTGTGCCGCTTTAGATCAAAGACTCCTTTGCTGAGCAATTCCAATGTCCCTCAGTCCCACCGTTGAACACTCCTAGCGTACTTTGCATGTTAACCTTGCGTAGACTTTGACACCAGGGATCCACTATGGGCAAAGGGATTCAGCTTATCTGGATGTCCATTCTTTGCAGTTAGATTGGTGAGAAAGCAAAGCAACTCCAAAACTAACAGTTCCCCAGCCCATCTAGCTCACTGATCATTTCAGATGACACTTATTCTTGTCTCAAGATTTACAGGGGCAAGTCAGTGGGCTTGTAAAGCACTACCCATGCTCTCGGAGATGCCTCTCACTCACAGCCAAATTCTTCAGTGACTTTTTTTAATTACTCACAGATGTTTGGCTGTAATGCTAGCACATGGCAACAATTTATCTCTGGCTTTAAAAGCTCAAACAGGTTCACAGCACAAAATCTACTTCTCAGCTTCCTAGCATGTTTAGGAAAATTAATGATACAGGAGCCCAATTATTCCGTTGCCTTTGGGTGATGAACACGCCTCTGAATTGGCAGGTCAGACAGGAAGATCCATTATTTAGCCATCTCAAGCCATTTGTTATTGTTACACATATTGATATCATGATAGCTCCTTAACCCAGCGAGGAGGTGATTGGCCGTCTCCATGGGGATTTACTTCACAGTATCCTAGTTACAGCTGCAACAGATACAGCTCTCCAAGGTGCATCACTTCTCATAAGTGCCCACTCAGCAAAATCATTGGCCTTTGGCCTTCTGTAGCCCTGGTGGTTTTTAGCCATCTGTGTCTGCAGGAAGATCACTGCTGCCACTGGGCTCCAAAAGGACTGCTCCAAACCTGGAGTCAGGTGACAAGGAATTATAGCCCGTGCATGAAGGAAGCAAGGGGAAAATGGATGCATCACCCTGTAAAGTCTAACTCACCTCATTTCAGACATCTGTCACTTCCATCTTGGGAATTCTGTATAAACAGGAGGTGAAAACCTCATTTTGATGTGTATGCAGGGGGTTCAAAGGAGGGTGCATTTTTTGTTGCCTTTGTGTATGTGCAAATGCAGTTATGTCAGTGATTGTGCCCACAGCACTATGTGTGCTGGACCATACTTGTGTAATTCCAGAATGTACACAGCAGAGGCTTGTGTGCACATGTGACTTTGAAGATGTGAGCTTATGCCTGCATAAAAGGGGATGTGTACATGTCTGGTTGTACTTGAAACATTTGTCAGTGACCTCAGTCAGTGTGTAGCAGGGGAGGTGGAATAAGAGTGTCAGAGGGGAAGAGCACAATATGGGTGCAGCTGAGTTTGTGTATGAAGGTAACATGAAGGCATTAGCCATGGATGTGTATGCAGGACGTATGCTCAACTCCAGAGTAAGAATGTGCTTTTTTGCAGGAGGAGAGATTTGTAAGAACATGCTTCCTCCTGAGATACACAGTGTACCAAATTGTGCTTGACATCATCAGCTTCAGTCTAGCTTTCCTGTTTTATGTCCATTTCTTGCCCTTAGTTGAGATAAAGCCCAGGAAAATGTACCATCAGATGGCTCAGCAAAGAATGGCAAATTCACAGGTCTCTGGACAAGTTCAGAAACACTGTCTGGGGAAATGAATAGCAGGCTCCAGAGACTGCTGGCCCCAAGCCACCACTCCTCATCCAATATACAGTGCCTACAGTAGGAAACAGACAAGGAGGAAGCATGTCTCAGAGCAGTTTCTGGTCCATATCAGCAGAGCAGTCTAGGATGAACAACACAGAGGGACAGAACTCCCTTATCCCTCTGTATGGTTCCTCCAGGTGGTGAATGAGGTGCACAAAAAGCATAAAGTGAGACTATTAATGCACATACATACACGGAAATATGTGTTCCCTCACCTTCAGAAAGTCAAAGTTCTTGAGCATATGAGCAACCTTCTCAGCATTTCTGCCTTCATTGAGAAAATCCAGCTCCAAGGGCAGATTCTTCTTAGCTTCTTCCACCAGCCACATGAACTCAAAATCTGGAAAGATCTGCTTCACAACCAGGAGAAGAACCTGAGAACAAGGCAACAGACAATCAGCTGCATCCTAGCTCCAAAGCCACGCAGCTACACACAGTGCTGTTTTCATAGGATCATTCCAGGTAACTTACACACAAAAAAAACCAACCTGCACCCCAAGTACTTGCAGGGTTCCTGCAGTACCATCACACAACACATGGTGTTGTGCCTTGGTCATGCAACACAAATTTTGGTTTGCCCGTCCACACAGGCACATCTAGGAGTTAAATGATGGCACAGACACCAAAGGGAGCCCAGCTGCCTGCTACCTAGAAGTAAGAGAACAAAGCTCTGGAGAAGAGACCACATGGCCAGATCTCTCCAAGGGCATGGCCCAGGAGTGACTCTCTTCTGAGTCCTATAATTCTACAAGTCACTGTTTGGCTTCATTCAAACAGCCATCAGATAATGCAGAAGAGGAAGATCTAAAGTAAGACTTGTCACCTCTATGTTACTTCTTCCACTGCTAAGCAAGAATTTTGCTAGCACAGAAAATCCACTGGGCAGTTCAGAGAAGACAGTGGAGTTTGGATACAGGTAGTAGGCTACAGCTCTTTAAAGGACACTTCTGGTGGGGGTCAGAGGGTGAGTTGCTCCTCAGCGCCAGTCACAGCCACCCTCAGCGATGCTGAGGTGGTGTTTTCTAAGTATCATATATCCACCCCCGGCATCCTCTTCTTCTTAAAGGGATTAGGTATGCAGCTGCATAGGGCCTTGAAAAGCCCAGCCGAAAAGTTCCTGGAAAGATTTGCTTAAAGCAACATATAAGGGGCAAGTGACAGGCAGTCCTTCCGGAAAAAAAGCAAGATTATGTGATTGGATGGCATAATCAAAGCTACACAGCAGCCAAGCATTCTTTCTTTTCGGATGAAGGGTCAGTTTCTCAACCAGTGTCACAAATCTACACAAGCTGACAATTTGGACCACATCTTAAGGAAAATAATTTGTTTGGCTTTTTTTAACTACTTGAGTCATAAAACAAGAATAGAACATAAAAATGGAATCCACTTTGCTGTCTTTATCTTATTTGTTCTATACATCCATCTGAAAATGAAAACAGATGAACAAATGAACACTTGTCACACTTGTCAGTGTGTGTTCCTGGACAGTTTCCCTTTCTAGATCTCCACCATTGAGGTGGGAATTCCTGCACTGCAGGAGAAACATTTAAAGCACACACAGAAAGCTGCTATGATTGAAATGTATGACAAAAAATAAATTTATGAACCATCACTGCTCCTGTTCAGCTGTGTGAAAACGTTTGTTCTCCACCTGTCTCTACTTCTGTTATCTAAATGTCAGTTCCAAACTCAATGTTCCTTTAAAAATGTAATCACCAGGTTCCAGGCACTATTGAATGATTTTTCTACCGTTATATCTAGAGGCATAAATCCTTTCAAATTTATGTCACCCAAATGAAATGTTACCAGTGATCTTCATAAATGTGTACATAAACTTTATGGGGCTGCAGGATTATTTCATTGGTGCCTGATGTGAGAAAATTCATGCATTGTTTTTTTACTTTCTTTAAATGCTCTTTTGAATCAATTTGCCAACTTGACCATCAACAGGGACATACTTAACAAATATTTGGCCTGTCCCTTTTCTGACATCTGTCTAACATATTGTCTTCAAATAAGTATTGATATAAGAAAAGCAGTGAGGTATCTCTCTCTGGATTTAACAGATGCTGTACTGATTTTTAAAGAGTCAGCAGTGATGCTATGAAACCTCAAGTGAATTTAGGAATTTTCCATCTAGCTTTTCCCATTCAGATTCCTTCCCATCAGTCACTAAATAAGACCATCTCCATCAATATTTAAATCAACCTCCTACCTAGCTGCAACATCTGCCTGATTCTTAAAGGACCAGAACCTCAGTGCACATAACCTGGCTTTCAGTGCAGCCCACACAAAAATAGTCCCACACAAGGATATGACAATGCATGTAAGCCAACACTCCACAAGAGACCCTTTAAAAACAAGACTGCATGTGTCATGTTGTGAGCTACCTTCCCATAGCTGTGTGTACACAACAGATCTCGAGGATGACAAACTAGACTGTAGAGGAAGGACAATACTAACTTGCCAAAAGGAAATACACTGGTTTAGTTTCAAGTTTCCCAGGACAGTTAGTTTAAAACCAGAAAAGATAGGAATCATTCTAAAATTATTTGTTTAAATGTCTCTTACTAGTATAACGAGCAATCACAGCAACATAGTGTGAGGGGGGATTTTTTCTGTGATACCCACTGTTAAAAGGGCAAATGTCCCAAGATGAATCTAGGTCTTGGCTCATTCATTCACATCCTTTTATTGCCCTGGTCTCACAGTCTTTCATTACCTTGCACATCCTTCTTCCTTGACTGCTTAGTTTCTGCCATCCTGTCCTGGGCAGGAGTGAAGGATGCCATAAGCCCCCTGAGAACTGCTGTGCATGTGATGACTCACAAAAGCAAACTCATCGGGCAGACCACTGCAGTCAGTCCTGGAGAGGACCTGAATCAAATCCAAATCTACAGCTGGACCCAAAGCCAGTTCAAACCATTCTCAAACCAGCACTGAAACAAGACATATCCCATCTTAATGGGATATCTTTATTGAACCCAAAAATTTATTTCACTACAAGTTCAAAATAAATATTCAGCTGCAAACTGATGTGCTCCAGCTGGAACCAGCTGTGCTTCTTTGCAGACTAGCCAGGAATGCCCAAAGCAGAGTTTTTTAGCTGCCCAAAGAAGCTTTAGTTATGTGCTCCTCTGAGAGGGTGCTGGCAGGATTTTTGATTCCTGATCTCCTGTGACAGAGAACTGTGTGTCACTGCATCAGCAGTACCCTCTAAACACTTATAAGACCCCCTCAACTTAATCTTCCCCTCTTCAGTCCCATGGACATACCTGTCTGCCAATGGATGTGCACATTACTGTACTATACATACAGATATAGGCTTACTAGGAGAGCTGAAAGCTCTAGTTGTTACCATTTACAGACCTAATCCTTCCCCTCTCCTCCACCTCAGCCCTGTCTCCATTCCTGTCCCCTACCACTGGTATCTTTGACTACTGCAATGCAGTGCAGTGTCACAGCTTTTCTCCAGTTCCTCCCTTCAGTGGGCTAGACTTAGAAGTTTGGGAGAAGCTACAGCATGGCACTGGGAACATGAGTGGTACCCACCATTCAGGAGAGGCATTGAAACTTTTTTCCTAGCTGAATCCCTCATTTGTGTGTCTTCCCCTGTTAGATGACCTTCTTCATATTTCAGTGGTTTTGTTTCCAGCATGAATCAGCTCAGCATTAAGGAGCTGATCAAGAAACAGAACTGAATCACAGCAACCTCAGCCATTGTTGAATCCACACTGGAATTTAACTGAAAAAAACATGCTAGTCATGGAGAATGATTTTTCCTTGGCCACACAGCCCTGACTGCAAGGGGAACTGAGACCAGTTTAATCCACCAGTTATCAGGCACACAGGCTGAAAGGAGGTTGTAGCAAGGTGGGGGTTGGTCTCTTCTGCCAAGTAACTAGCGATAGGACGAGAGGAAATGGCCTCAAGTTGCGCCAAGGGAGGTTTAGATTGGACATTAGGAAAAAATTCTTTACTGAAAGAGTGGTCAGGCCTTGGAACAGGCTGCCCAGGGAAGTGGTGGAGTCACCATCCCTGGAGGTATTTAAAGGACATGTAGATGAGGTGCTTAGGGACATGGTTTAGTGGGCATGGTGGTGTTGGGTTGACGATTGGACTCCATGATCTTAGAGGTCTTTTCCAACCTTAATGATTCTATGATTCTATGGTTCTAAGAAAGACTTCAGGACTCACTCTCTAGTTTTTAAATCTCATATGGACTTAGTCTGATGTCATTCATGTTTACCTGTCTTCTCCTTCTGCCCTCCTTCACTCTTACCCTCTTGTTCAGTCTCTCCGCCCACACAATCACCCTCACTGCAATCCTCGCCAACTTTCTGTATTATTCCCATAAGACAGCATTTATCTCTGCAGAGGTTTCAAAGCTACAGCATGATGTTATATCTGCTTACACCATGGGTGAATGTGGCCCCCACATGTTTCAATGGCAATTGTTCTGTAAGTCAAAGTCAATAGGTAGTTTTACCTCCATGAGCAAAATATCCTTGGAGCTCTGAGCTTGGACTTTTGGGTGCTGGATTTTCACTGCCACTGTTCTCCCATCCTGCAGCACTGCCTTGTGCACCTGGGCTAGTGATGCTGCTCCCAAGGGAGTGTCTTCAAAACTTACGAAGAGCTCTTTTATCTGCCAGAAGAAGAGAAAGAGGCATCAGCTTGGGGTGCCGGAGACTATCCTAAGGAAAGCCCTATCCACAGGCCAGAGACAGCATGTGCCGAAGCTGGGCAGGCTTGGCCCTTTCATCCTTCCCCTGTCCCCTGCCTGAGCCTTGTCACTGCTTGGCCTCCCAGTGAAGCCTGCCAAGTGTGGAAGTGCCCTGGAGATACTCTGCTTATGGAAACCTGTGGCAGAACCCAGCAGCGCATTTCATCTAGGACATGGAGCGGTCAGGTAGCATGTGAGGGATCCCTCTCTAGGCTGTCCTGAAAACGGGTTGGGGAGATTATGGTCAACATCCTTGGCTGTTACTGGGTGCAGAAACCAACAGCTGTCCCTTTGCATGTAATTATTTTGAAGATATTTAATACCACCCACCACGACCCCCTGAAACCTGACAATGCATACTCCCATGCATTACAGCAGCATCAGCTAGCTTACGTGGTGAAAGCCAGCATGTGACTGGGAGCAGTAGTAAGGGCACGGGGACAAAAATTGCAGTTTGCACCTCTGAAGACATGACCTGAAAACATGTTTTATGTGATGGACTTTCTCACGCTTCCAATAAAAGTAACCAGTGCTTTCAGCTCAGAAAAGCAGCAAGGGAGGACAGCAAAGCACTATGCAGGCAGGAAAGGAAAGTACTAGCAGCTCTGGGTATGAAACTCAGGACTAAACAATAAGGAAATTTGCAGATGAAGAAGTAGATTCACCAGGAGGATGTCCAGGAAGCAAAAACGTACAGACGTGGATGAGGCAATGGGAGATGGGCAAAGGCCTGTCTGCCCTGTGTAATGTAGCACCCTGTTAGAGATCCTCAGTGCAGCACCAGCTGGCTCAGGCCCTGGAAACACTATTACCATGGTAGTATGGTATCAGCCTGGCTGACTAGCCAGGCCCCTCCACACAATTAATTAGCTCAGAGGGAGTGCTAGCATGGTTATGTGGCTTCAGGCACGGAGCTAGTTCATGTAATGATAATCGAGGGTTTCCATCCTGCTCTGCAGAGCAAGGTGCAGACAAGCTCTGAGGTATCCAGAAGTCAGCAAAGGGAACCTGTCCCACCCCTCCCACGGGCAGGACTGATTTCGGGTGAGCAGTTAATAAGCCTGTAATTTATGCAGTAACAAAAAAGAAAGAATGTCAGTGCATTTTTATAACCTGCTTTTTAAAAGGTAATTAAAGATGGGAGCTGCAGCGAGCTAGTAATTAAATATGAATAAGACCTTCTAAGCAAAGTCTTCATGCAAAGCGTTAAACGAATATTCTTTTTGCTGACAAGGAAGAAATACTATTCAAGGAGCAGCCTGTTCCCTCCTGCAGCTGCCTGGGAATGAGCCCCCTCCCACACTACCCTACCCCTTCCCTCCCAGCCCCTTCCATAGAAAACTATTGCTAGCAACAAACTGGAGCATTTGCAGCAATTAGATTCCAACAGAGACTCAGCTGCCTCCAGTAATTCACTAGGAAGGTGCATTTTATTTATTTATTTAATTCCCATTGGTCCCAGCGGCAAAATCAATTAAGTAAAACAACTGCATTTAAAAACAACTAGTTATGTGTTTTTTAATTACAGCAGGTCCATAATTCAAACCTATTGACATACATGTCTCAAGAGAAAAAAGCTTTTCTCTCTTTCCCCCTGCCCCTTCTTTTCTCTCTCACTTCTGGATTTTGAGATTCTCGGTTTAGAGTAGTATAAAGAAAGAAGCACCTACAGGATGAGAGATGGCTCAGGGGACATGTGTTCAAGACACAGGGACTTTTACCTTTATATGAAGTTTGTCTATCAGCTGAAGAGAGGACCTGTTAAGGGGAAGAGACTTAAGGTGGCCAGGAGCATGTTGGGCTACGAGATCCCGTAAGGAAGGAAAAAATGCAAACAGAGAACTTGCCACATTAGGTTGAGCTGGGGCTTTCTTCAACTCTCTCGCTACCCTACATCCTCATATTAGAGGGATGTACCCTTTACAGAGTAGCAGCCAATATTACTAGTCTAACTGTCATAAGGGTGGTAGCGTACTCCAAAGGTTGAAGCACAAAATTGGGATTTCACTGGCCTGAATCCAGTAAGGTACATTTATAGTAAGACCACACATAAATTGGGTAAAATTCCATCTGCTCTGGATTTCAAAAGCTTTTAATTGCCTATACTGTCAATCCAACCATTTTCACCAGTATTGAATGTATGCAGGGGAAAAAAAAAAGCTACACATACTCCCTCTGGCAGGAATAATACATACAATATTCTTGTGTGACTAAGTTTTCTACGGAAACATAATTTGAAGAAAGCTATCTCTAGGAGTTCTTTTGGGCAGAAGGATTACATTTAAATACTTGTTATTGAGGACATGAAAGCCAGGTTAGCAGTCATGTCCATTAGAGCCAGCCCAGTGGCCCTGCTGCAATTCAAGGGGGAATTTGTGCGCACCCACAGGCTGCAGGCGAAGGCAGCAAGGCGAGGGACTGCAACGGGGCCAGAGAATTGATGGCTCCTCCAGGAGCAGAAGGGTAGAGCCTGCACACAGGGAGGGAGCGGATCACAGCTGGGCCATTACATGAGCAGGTGTGAGGCTGAGATAAAGCAGCAGCACAATTACGGCTGGGCTCCAGGACCCCCCACTTAGCAAATCACCCTCATTCATTATGAAATGGTCCTTTTTGCAGCTCACTGGAGGCAGCTAGTGCCTCTGATGCAGGCTGTGTGTCCCAGACAGACAAAAGCCAGCGAGAGGCTGTATGACATGGAAGCAGAGAAGAGGTGGGCCAGGCTCCCAGGCTGCCTACCAGAGAGCAGGGTCCTTCCCAAGGGAAGGCGGCTGCACCCATTTCATGCAGGCTGGGAGTTCTTGGAGTAGGCTGCAGGCTCTTACTGCTCACAAGCACCCAGCTAATAAGCAGCCTCAACAAAAACTCTAACCATCATTTCCAGGATGGATAATTAGCAAACAAAGGCCTGGGACACTCTTAGAGCCCACCTGCCAAGGTACTTAAGGAACTCTCAAGCTTCTTTCAGGCCACAGCTGGTCTCAAAGGGCCTTATCAAACTGGCTGTTACCATCTGCAATCCTGGCAGGAGATGAAACAAGCATAGTTTCCAAAGAGGTTTAATAAAGGTTTAAAAGAGAGAAAAGGAACTTTAGGGCTGCTCTTTCAAAGGAGCAGGACAGCCAGCTGCAGGTTTACAGCTGTACAGGTGAGCGGTGTCCCTGTACACAGTGGTTTCCCTCACTAGCCTTCTGCACAGCCAGCTCCCCATCAGGCACGTGCTCAACCAGCAAATGAATGTGTCATTGTACTTCACTGGCTGGAAACACAGCCCTGACTGTTTAATTCTAAAGAATGAAGCTCATTTAATTTTAAATATGCAAAATCTTTCCATGATTGTTGGTATTAGTATTCACACCTCAGGGAGCTGATATAAAAGCTTTTACAGGATCTGCTTAGACACTTATTAGTATGTATTTGTGCTGAGGTTGCACCTAGAGACCGTCATTAAGCCCAGAGTGCCATTGTACAAAGTGCACAGCCACCGCGGGCCCTGCATAAACTCACACTTTCCAGGAGTCCCCAGTTGTCACCTACAGGCTCCTCACATACTGAAGCACCTTCCCAAAGTCTACACTGCTCTGCCCGAGGTCTGTGGTGCACACCAGCTGATGCCGCAACAAGCATCAGAATGCCTCAGTATTTTTTGTGAATCCTGTCCTTAAACACTTAGGAAGTTACTGGAAGTCAACTGGATTTAACCTCCCAAATCCTGAGTCCTTTCCTAAAGTATTGCCTTACATGACCTGCCGAGCATGTTCTGAGAAGTCTTTGACAGAGCTGGGATTTAACCCAGATATCCCAAGTTCCAGCCTGATGTCTTAATCTCCAAACCATAAACGTTAAATGTGCATGTCTTGCTAGCTAATTTCTTTTGAAACATACTACCTCAGCCCCTTCCTGGTCCAGCACTACACAACACCATCCCGAGTGGGATGTGGTGGCTCTGCTCTGCCATAGTGACCTCAGCAGATGAATGGTGGCCATGTGTCAGCAGTCTATTCAGGACCAATTCAGGGTGCAGTGGGATGCAGGATCACTTACAGAAGGTGTCTCAACAGCCCAGCCCTATTTAGCTGACAGGCCGAACTCCTTCCAGCATGGTGGTCCAGACCCATGTATGTGGTGCAAGCCAGAATGAGGCCACCATGAGGTCTAAGTAAGAATATTTTGCATTACAAGTCCTATCCAGGAGGTTTCCAGTAGAGTTCAGGACAGTTTTGAAAATTCTGGTTTTCCACAACCATTTATAAAGAAGCTTTCCTCAACTCTGCCAGAGCTGAACCAGTACAGTACAGGTGGTGTCAGTGAGGAGACTTTCAAATGGTCAGCATTTCCCAGGGGAAGAAAGTCCTTCACCAAAGCATTTCAAAACTGCCTTCAAATATTTCCCAGGACTTTAAAGGACTCTTCAGCCTGAAAAGAGAAACAACGGGGAGAGAATGTCACAGAGCTCTATTAAATCACTTCTGCCATGGAGAATGGGATGGGAATGCTCATTCACTCCATAGAAGAACTCAGGCACACCAGATTACCAGATGGCAGGATTAAAACAGGCAAAAAGAAGTATTTTTTCCCCATACCCATTAAGCTGTGGAACTCATTGCCACAGGATGTTATGAATACCAGAAGTCCAGGTGGGTAGATAGTCAATGAAGAAAATCCATCACAAGTTATTAAACTCCAAGACACAATCTCTGGCCCAGGAAATCTCTAACCTTCAGAGTACTGGAAACTGGAAGATCATATCAGGTGAAGATTAACTGTATGCCTGCCATGCTTTTATAGCCTTTGTCTCTTAGCCAACACTGGCTGGAGGCCAGTTGGAGGCACAGTGGCGAGCTTCAGCTTTTGATCTGATCTGTACAGTCATCCTTATGTTCTTCAGAAGCTCTTCCCACCAGACTGACCAATCTCAATGACAGCAGGATGGACAATGGAGGAATTGTTTTACCTGCTGCTAGCCTGGGACTCAGTTGCTGTTTGACAGCCTAGAAAGTTGCTGATAGACCCTGTAAGTTTCTGAGAATGCAAAGAGTTTGGGGGAAGGGGGAACCACAGCTGGAAGTGGCCCAGTCTCCAGGATAAACCCTGAGCTCTGGTAACAGTGCATCTTCATGAAATGTCTGTCATGTAACTTTCAGACAGTAAAGTTGTTTACTGTATTTTCGGTAACAGAAGCATGCCAGAACTGAGTGTAAATATGCCCATGTCAGGGGACTCTGCCAGAGTCTGGCACATCTGGGGAACATGCAGCAGGAGCTGAGACCATCTCAGACAGAGGCCATCTCCAGACACTTCACTGTGCTCCACAGCTTCACCAATCACAGCCGCTCAAAATAATTCACAAAAAGGGGCCCAACAGGAATGATGCTATTCTCTTATCACCAAAAAGCAATGCAAACTGAAACATTCAAAACCTCAACCACAATTTCACAGCAGATCTCCTCTTCTGATCACAGCATACTGTAATTGCTCCTGAGTCTTGCATTTTGTATTTGGAGATAGCAATCTATGAGATGTCCTGCTATTTCAGAAGGAACTACTAGGCAACACAGGATTAACTTGAACTTCGTGCCTCCAGGATACTCATCACAGGCCATGATACAAGAGAGCTCCATTAACAACAGCATTGTGTTGTGATGGCCAGGAGCAGCTTGCATTTTGATGCCACGCAGCAGCACAGGAAGATGCATATGGGGAAGCTGATATAAATCCATTCAAGACAAAGGGGATCATACAGTTGGGAGACAGGTTCCTGGCAGAAGCTGACAGCAAGAAAGTGATGAAGGTGGGTAAATTTTGCACATCTCCTTGTGCTTTGATTCTCCAAGCTGGAATTCCCTTGATGAAGTGAACTTGATTCATCTGTTTCTTCCATTCCTGATAGAGACAGCACTGAACAGTACTCTCTTAGTCATGGCTCCATGGATGGCAATTTGCTAAGGTGAGCTCAGTCTGCAGGAGCTTTCTGAGATTTACACAGGGAACATGCTGTCTGCAGCCTCCTAGCTGAGACAGCACGGGGCACTGTGATAATGGGATTCGTGAGCTTGCTGGAAAACAAACCAACACAATACCACTCTGGGAAAAGAGCAGCTTTCCCAGGAAGTTTTGGGGGCTGCAGCTGCCATGTTAACACTGCCTAGTACAATGTCCCCTCTGTTTCATGAGGCAGAATAGCTGAATAGTTACTCAGTTCTGTGTCTGATACAGCATTTCTAAGGCTTGTGGCTCCCAGAACTTCTGGAATTCACTTTATTGACACTAGGACCCTATTGCTCTCAAAAGTCGGAATACTTTTCCTGGACTAGGTTTAAGGGATGTGAACCTCATCCTAGGCTGGTCATCTTTTCAAGAACATGCACGACCATGGCACCAAGGACTCACTGGTCCCTGCAAGTCTGCAAGACCAGAGTTCTAGGCATGAGAAAATGTTACCTTGGAGTAGAACAATCTACTTCCCAGATAGCAAATGAGGGTTTTTTCCATCATCCTAGCCTTTCTATCCCCTCTACAAAAACAAAATGTCACAGTGTTGCTCCGAGAATTATTAAGACAGCAAAACCTGAAAGATTAGATTTATTGCAGCAGACAGTAGATTATGAAGAATAATTCATCAAACGCCAGAACAAACAGCCCACAATTTATAGGCAGCTTTGTTGAGTCAGTGAAATCTGATTGGACTTCTCTCCACCTAATGAATGCCAAGCCTAATTGATGATTCCTAAATGCATCTGTCAAGAACATGTATTTATTAACTCAATATTTTTAATAATATTGTACATATATACAGAATAGTGGTTTTCTTCTGAATGGATTCCCTGGTGTTCATATTACATACATATGTAAGTGTGCATGTATATAAAGGTATACACTGCATCCAGATCAATACAGGTAAAAGGTATGTGTGTATTCTAATGCACTGAAACAATTACATATGGCTTATTACACAAAATCCCTGCATCTTTCAGTGCATAAGATGGCAAAGCAATGTGGTCCATTTCAAGGTGAGATGCGCGTTAAGGTGCCTGCCTAGAATTTGGAAGAGCTGAGCTCTAACATTGGCTCTCACTGATATCCCATGCGATGCTGGGCCACATTATGTCACAGAGCTCATGCATGGATGAGCAGAATTAGGGCTGTCCAGTCAGCTATAAATTTGCCCTTATCTAATTTCTCAGGACCAAATTTGTAACTTTAATATCTTTTTAAAAACCTATCTGTATAATACATATACAGCAGTTATTACACACAAAGCCACAGACACATAACTTCATCTGCCAATGGTATACATTTGCTCCTGGCATGCCGATCACTGCTAATTTGGTTAATCACTGCTAACGTTGCACTGCAATAGCACAAAACTATTGGGGTTGTCCATCAGCCATCAGCCTTTCTTCTGGGAAAGGGCTGTGAGCCAGCTGGGGTATGAAGTTCATCTTTTCCTGTTATTTCTACCTGGTAGCACTTTGGTACTCTGCAGTCCACTACCAGCTATACCACTGAGAATCTTCTCTGGGATCCTACCAACAGCATTTCCTGTCACAAAGCCATGAATGTTATAGAAAATGAACTCTGCTAAAGGAAGAGTCCTTGATCCCATCATCTGGAGACCAAAGTTGGCTTACTCATTCACTGCCTGATACCTAGGATCCTGACTATTCCCTGTTCTGCTCACCTACCATCCTCTTTCTGTAGTTTCTTCTGGCTAGAAAAGAAGTAAGAAAGCCTTCATGAAGGTACCCTTGCTTTCATCTCATCCATCCATTGAGCTGTACAGCAATAGTAGCAGTGTACTTGCCATAGTACCTTTAACTGTTACAGAGCCATATGTTGAGGAAAAGTGCCTTTTATTCCATCCCTGATGACTCCTGCTTAATAGCCTGTGCTCAGACACACACACGGTATCTTCATTTATTTTCCTGAGTAAAGTCAGATCCTTAAGACAAGGCAGAACTGTCTGAGAATATCACTCATCCTGGATCGAAACCAATCTCAGTGGTGACAGCTACAACGGGCAGTAACAGCAAGGAGCAGACAGAGCTGATGTACGCCTCCTGAGACCCTACCTGTGAGGTGGACCTCATCTCCCATCTCTCTGAAAGATGAGCCACTTCTTACCCATGGCTCCCACAAACAATATTCGGTCCAATAAAAGCAAGGATTGTCATGGCCAGACTGGAACCCAACTGGCTCAGGAACATTCTCCTGACTGGCACAAGGAGACAAATGTTTTTCATCAATTAAGCTATTGGGTGTCCTATTACCTTCCAGAGACACAGCATGCTAAGATTAACAGACTAGTTCAGCACCCTGAGGGTCAATGTTTTCAACAGCTGGAGTTCTACAGGTTTTCCACTAGCATTACCACAGCCTCTTCAATGCTTAGCTTCATTCAGCTGTTCTTTGTCCAGGTGCTGGTTTCACAAAGCACTCTGAAAGCAGAGAGACTGCACATTAGACTTCTGACATAAGGCAGATATCAAGTTGGATAGCAGGAAAGCAGAGTCCAGACATTACCTGCAGGGCTAGCACATCATCTTTGGTAGCACAAGCACATATGGCAAACCAGAGAGGGAAAACAGCAAAATTAGGATGTCTCAGAACAAGTCTCTAACCCATCCACCAGTGTCATGAACATTACTCCTGGTCAAAGTACTCCATTTCAGACAATGCAGATAGCTTTTCCCCATGCCTGTAATCCCATGTTCAGAATTAAATTCCAAGAAGCTCTTTCTTTCCAAAATGTCCATTACCAAAGGAAAGATTTTGCTGTTGGAAGCTGCATCATAATTTTAAGCTGCAAGTCCAGTTCACTTCCCTATAGAGAAGATGGAAGGTGGAAGAACTTTGCACCACTGATTTCCTCAGGATCCCCCTGAGTGGCAAGAAAGTACCAGTCTCTCTAACCATCGGAAGGCCATTGGGAAAATGCTCATTTCCCATTTCCAGATGCAGTTAATCAACACAATGACCTGGCTTGTTCAGCATCCCACTTCTTTCCACCTCAGAATAAACATCTTGTGCAGCTAGTCACCTTCCCGCTATCCTAAACCACTTCCACATCCCAGTCTGTCTGTGACTGGCCTCCAACAGCAGCCAGTATTTCCTGATCCAGAGAGTCAAGCCGAAGTCCACCAGCAACTATGCTTGTGTGGAGACAGAAGGTGGAAAAATATAATCTCTCAAAGTGCACACTAAATAGTGTCACTGTGCACTCTATTTTGCACAATATAAGCATTTTATAGGCCATGCAAAATGCACTGACCAAAACAGAGTAAAGCTGAGGCATGTATATACATATATACTCCTGTTCACTTCCTTCCATTTCATCATGCTAAAAAAGTAGTGACTTGTGAGCTACTTATTCTCCCCAGTAGTGCAGGCTATGGGGCAGATGCTCCAACCTGCCCCATGTTCCCCACCCTCCTCTTGCACATACAAATACTTCCTTTTATCCTAATTTGCTCTTTCATCTTGAGCTGTCTCCCACTTGAACAATGCTCATTAAATCCACTCTTTTCTCTCTGTTTTTGGAGAACTATTACTTCACCTGCATCTCTCCTGTCTGTGAGGATGGAGCCGCACTTGTCAATTGTTCAGACAGATTGGAATCACAGTCCTTCAAGAGCACACAACTTCTCCACTCCCAGCCATTTTTTGTGTTTCAATTGAAAGCACTCTCTTTCTTTCTCCTCCTGCTAATAAAGGAGGCTCTCACTTGTTACACCAGTGTGCAGTGACAGCAGGGCAGAAGACAGCTCTCTGATGCCAATAAACTTCCTTCTGCATCCCATCTGCCCAAAGGGACTCTTATTCCATGATTCAGGAAGAGTAGTAGTGGCCTCTTTCTACTGAGATCTTTGAGGCTTATTGTGTTCTCTGCAGCTCTTCAGCTCCCAAGCAATAGAGCTGAAAGTGCTAACATAGCAGGAACGTCCCTGTAATTCCTAAGGAAGGGAGCAGTTTCCTCAGCGTTCTGCTCTTCTAACGGCTCTGTTAGTATGTCTGAGCAGCTTCCTTATCCCTTTTCCAGCTTTCTGGAGATGTTCCGCAAAGCTCTGCCCACAGCCCCTACCCCCACCACTGCATCCGGATTTTAGCTCACATAAAATTCTCATGTCCTTTCTGGTGACTTGTAATTCTACCTCTGTACCCTAGATCAGCCTGCTTCTAGCCTGTCCTGGTTCCGGCTGGG
>VZTQ01006880.1:0-34325 GCA_013400755.1 Pelecanoides urinatrix | reverse complement strand
TCGTCTCAGGAAAAAAAAAAAAAGTTCATTTCCAGTAAGATCTTATTGTTTTCCATTTTAAGGTATTTAAAATGCCTTGTCACTGTGCATGACATTTAAGTTTTACTGTGTTTACTGTGTCCTTGTCCAAGGCACTCCTTCTTTCTCCATTCACACTCCTCTATCACACTGATTAATTGCTTCTTGCCATCTAAAGAAAATATTTTTACAGTACTGCTTTATGTATGTACACTCTGGAATACTTTCTGATCCTTGTGAATTAAATGTAAATTGGTCTGCTAAAATTGAACAATTGATGAAGTGTAATACAGCTGAAGAAGACTGCACTTTCTGCTTAATCTTACTTCATGTTCCTCCTGCCATCCTGTTGTGATAATTTTTCTGTATCTTCCCTTAATCCTGTTTGCCATAAAGAGAAGTTTGCTTGATGTATCAGATTCAGTTCTGGTAACGATTACAGAGTTGATTTGTACTGGCGAAATTAAAGACAAATTGTGAATAAGAATAGCTTCGGAAGGTTCCCGTAATTAGGGGAAGATCCGATTAGCCATGCGGACAGGCATTTCAGAAAACAAAACTATAACACTATAGCTGTAACACAGTCAACTGAAGGATATAGTAGGCTAACATGGGCCAAACTGGGCCAAAATACCCATTTTAATATGTCATTTTGCTTTGTCAATAGAGATCTGTGTTTGCTAAAATGCTACTGAAAACTTGCTTTCCTTCCTACACTCTTGTATGAGGTGGTTAATACAATGATCAGACTGGCACTCAACTAAAGAGATTCATTAATTTGACAATAAGTTCAAATGTATTCTTGCAGAGATAAGTTATTACATAAGATTACTTTATATGATGCTAACAAAAAAAGACAATTTGCATGCAGTAAACATCTAAGATATTGCACTTTTATAAATTTATTATAAAGAGGAATCACTCTCTCCCTAAAAATAAAATTCCATTTATCTCAAAATGAAGTATCTGGAGTCTCTTAACAACTGTCAGTTAACTGTGCCCACAAGTGTGATTATTGTATAGTAGAGGTTAATCAATTTTCGGTCACATGCTGTAGAATATTTGGTTTATTCTAAATGCTGGTTTTGGAAAGGCAGAACAATGTTTTATATCAATATCTTGGTTGCTACTTTTCTCAGCATGTCTTAGGAGAACCTTCACAGTTACTGATGGGACCTGATTTATTTTGGCTCAAGAAATTGACTGCAATGTAAAATCCATTATTTTTCTTCAAGCACTTTGGAACTTACCTGTTTTATCTGACTTTACCAAAATTAAACAACCTGAGTGTAATTGAGAGGCAAAAGGCCACATATAAATGTAATCAAATTGGATACTTCCCTTGCATCCTAATCTTTTCTTTTAACACATAAATCAATATCACTATAATTTAGCTGATGGAGCTATTCCTCTTGAATTGCAACAGGCTATTGTGGTACTAAGACAGAAGAAATCGGTTTTCCTCATCTTATATACGTAATCATATTATTCAGATTCTTTACCAGATGTCAGATGTGTTCAAATGATGTTATGACTAACATTTGTAAAAACAGCTTAATTGATTTTCAGTATTATTTAATATGGTCTAGAAATTGTTTGCATCTCTTGCAGGAAAGTATAGAAATGGTGGCACAAGTGGAAGATTTCTGTGGTTATGGATTAAACAATTCTCTTGTGATATATATTCACACTCATACATGCTGATTTCATTTCTGCTAATATGAAACAAAAGCAACTCCACTGAAGATAGCAAAATGTAATTCTCAATTTAAAACCAGAAAATTAAAACAGTATATAGCTCTAGAAGATGAATATAGGACTCATCCTAGATGATGGTGTTAGAGTGTAAATGAGCACAACAAATTTCATAAGCAGAGAAAGGCTTACGTAAACTGAGAAACCATTTTTGAATAGTTTAGGTGAGAGTTGACTTGTTCAGGGTTAATAGGAAAATAAAAACTGGGTATGAGATACTTTGTTAGCATATCTCTAAGAGACTTCTTTAAACTTTTGTCACAAAAAATACAAAGTAATGCAGGTTAAGAGTTCTTTCTCCCTCACTCTGGTGTTCAACAGTTGAGTAATACATACTATTGCAGAGCGCTCAAAATGAATGACATCTCCAAACTGCAGCAGAGGGCAATAGAGTAATGCTGCAAGGCATGGAAAGCTAACCTCACATTCCCAATCAAGCAAGTGAAACCGATTTCACTAGCTGATATGCGAAATGTGCATTATTCAATTATTTGGTATGTCTTAGGATTAGAAAAATGTTATTGTGACTTCAGTAGCCTAGCGGATAATCTTTTTGACTCTTCACTCTTCAGTCATTCCAATGGTAATATGAAAGAGTGGTTGTCTTATGCTAGGCCACAAGAACAGAAGATGAATTCCTGTCCCCAGCTCTCCAGCACTTAATGTCCTGATTTGCTGTCTTAGAGAGCCACAGGTATGATCTTTATTTAGTCTTCCATTGCACAGCAAGCAAAAAGACAGGTCTCTGCCACCAGAAATTAATGTAATAGCAGACAAGTTTAGCTGCTGCAGACTTCGTTTCCTGCAACCTATTCATACAGTCTTTGCTTTCAATAATCCTGTGCCCAATACACTTTAATAGAAGGAAAATAGATTCGCTTGTCTGCCTGGAGGCCTTTGAGTGAAAATTTGACTCCACGGAGATCTATGAAAAAGAAAGCTCCTCAGAGGAGGCTTCTGTTAGAGCAGATTACCTGAAATTTCCCAACATTCACTTGCTAGTTTAAGTTCTGTAAGTAACAGAGGTTGAAGCATTAGTGTAAAGAAAGCATGCACTTCCATCACTGACAGCAGTCTGTCTTGAGCAGACTGACTCAGGCTGACATGGCATTATTTAAAATGCTCATGGAAATGCTCATGTTACATGGAAATTCCCAAATGGTATGCTGCTGTCACTGTGACCCGCTGTGCCACTTGTGAACCCAGGGTCCCAAAGGGTGGGAGTTTTAACAGAAAGTCTTAGCATCTGTTGTTTCTGCATTCAAAGCAAGAGCAGTTCTGCTGTTCCTGTAGAGGAATAGAATTTCTCTACCATGGAGATACCTTATTCATGTTCTGTTTTTTCCTTCTTCCTCTCATTTTTATTGAAAAAAAAATAACTTCCAAGGGAACCGGGAAGGCTAATGACATACTACGCTCACATTCCAGAGAACAGTTTTCAGTAGTCTTCTTTGAGCCTGCAAGAGACCAACAGGTTTATGAATATGATCACTGGCTATTGATTTTGAGCTTGGAATTACAACATCAAGCCTGTAACATCTGGTGGGATTCGATATGTAGATACCCCTTGTTCTTTAGGAAGATGCCTTTACTAATACTGTAAAAGATGGTTTCAAGTTTAGGATTTCTCAAGTGGCCAGAAAGGAAGTAATTGGTGATAGATGGCCATTAACAGTGCACGGAGATCTACTGTGAGAACAAGCAGGACACTAGACTGACTGGGAAGTATCCACACACTGACATTACTGATGCAGGAGGAGGGGACTTTCTTCCTGTGGAAAACTAGTTCAGTAACTACTTATGGTTAGGCTGAAAGTACACTGAGAAAATAGGAACATGGAAATCGTCATACCACTTAATGAAAATTCTTTCAAAAATACAATAAGGTAAAATCTGAGGCATTTTGCCAAGATTTCAAGGCTGTCATCAAAGAAAACACAAGTTCGGAATGTATCTGTACAACCATATACTACTTAGCTATAAACGCAGGAGCTGTGACACTTAGGAAATGGCATATAGAAAAAATGACATAAAGAATTTAACACAAGGCCAATGCCAGGCCACACAATTTTCTATCTTTCATCACAGACAGGTACAAACACTTTTAAGTATATTTGTCTATAGGTACATATACATTTCTATTGGCATAGCAAGCATATCAGGCATCTTGTGATGTCTGAGAGAGCCATAGTCTTACAGATAATGCTTACCTACTTAAAGAATCTCCAGAAAGGTATTGTAAAACCATTGTAATTTCATAGATTGTAATGAAAACTAGAAGTTGTGTTTTGTTTGTTTGTTTGTTTGTTTTGCTTTAAATTAAATAGAAGTTTATTTTAAAGGTGTTTTCTGCAACAGCCTGGGTTTCTTGATATCTTATGTCTAAGTACAGCAATGGTTGTTCTAGTGGCTGAAGGGTATTAGGTTTTCACAGACTACAGTTTCAATAAGAAAATTCTAGATGCTAAAGTAGTGTGTGGTCAAGAGACCCGGAGTACCTTGTGAATGTCTGAAAACAGAAATAATCATAACATATATATTTCCCAAATGTTTTTGTATATTTCATCATTTAAACATCATCATTTGGGATTTTAAATGTTTTACATGTCCTTCTTAATAGTACATGTATTGATTTTTAGCTTTTAATTTTGTAGAACTATACTGAATGAATTGGAACTAGTTGATCAATCATTTTTTAAGCAACTTAACCTATATTTATTAGCATTTACTACAAAATTGCATTTGTGTTCAAAGAAAAATGTTAATAGAGTGAGAATTATTTATCCACCAAAGAAATAAAAGAATACTCTTTTATCATCCATGTTCTAGCATACATCCATGTTTTAATACTGTAAAAACAAACAAGCACTTAGCAGATTCTAGAAGTCGTGTAATTCCCATGCATGACTTGCCATTGGCAAAGGGTTTGCACCTTTCCCAGATTTAATTGTTAGTTATAGGGTGACAGCATATCTGAATATCAAATTCAGAAGAACAAAACAAAAAATACTCTCTATTTCTTGATTGAACTGCCATCCTCCCTGGACTAGCATTCAAGCAAATTACTTGCATGTATTATTTGTAGTAGTTAGCGCTGAAATTCTGTCACAAAAGTGCCTTGACACTGACTTCACAGGCCACTCACTGTTGCTTAACCTCAGGACGAGCACCATGTTTGGCCTATGGGAGCTAATGGAGAATATCACCGTTCTAGGATTTGTGGTGACCCTCTGAAGAGCATCTGTTGACCGTGGGCCTTCCCTCTTTGTTGGGGTAGAAATCTAAACATCTAGTCCCAAGTCCAGGATCTGAGGACTGCAATTCACTGTGATTATCCAAGAAGTTTGTAGACCAATACTTGCAGATCTGCTACAATTTCACAGTGAGTGAACTAGTAAGATAGCTTTACAGAAGTGTAGTACATTTTGTTTACAGAGAAAACACATTGTAAAAAAATAAATAGCCTACATGCCCAATAATGAGTCATCCACAAAAGCCCCTGATGCAGATTCTTAGCAATTTATATTTACCAAATTCCAATACCAAAGTATTTTCTAATTTCTGCTGGAACCGTATGGGCTGCTTTGTTGTGTGTGAATGTTCCTACTTTAAGTATCAAAATGATTGAATGCCTATGAAAAGTAAATTAAACATGCTGTTACAGAGGTTATTTCAGGCCTTGCCTCATCTCTGGTACTTTTTTCCACAAATTTTCCCTGTGCTCAGTGAGAACAAATTAAATGTTGAGTAATTTTAAAATGTCACCAGTATGTTGCAAATGAATGGTATGTCAGTCACTTTTCCAAACAAAACTGAAGGTGGTCAGCTACCAGGATGGTGGAAAATCACGTCAGAAATATGGAGGAGGTTTTCTTCCTGGCAGACAAATTAACTATATAAACCACCAAAGATGGTAAAGATGTAGGAATTAATGAAGCACTTATTTCTCATTAATAGATCAAGATAGGCATTTGTTGGTAAACTTAAGTAATATGTATTTTGATCAAATTTGCTATTTAAAAAGAACATACTTATTTTATATGTTGTTATAAGGACACAATATTAAAAATCTGTACCTTTTAATAGATCTAGAGCATCATTCAGAGAACCTGTCCTTCTGCACTGTCATCCTTGCATGCTTTTTTGGTATCTGCTGGAGTCTTCTGAAAATGACTGATAGATTAAACACTCCCATAGAGATTGAATCTGTTTAAAATTCATTAATCTAAGACAATTCTCTGTTTCCTCAGTTCCTAAAACCTATTACTTCCTTATGTGCTCCCATTTTGAGGCTGCATAGACTGCAAGAATATCTTACCAGTTCAGCGGGTGTATTGGTGCAATGTTTCTGTGCAGCCTGCCTATGGAAGGATCTGACTGACTGGCTAACTAACCGACTACAACTTGCCATCTTCTGAAAGACTTTCTTTCCTTCTCAGTAGCACTGTGTCATTCCCCACTGAGTTCTGGAGGGGGAGAAATGCTGAAGGCAGATTTAGCTAATTGGGAACCAATGAAAGAACCTCCTTGGTATCACAGTGCACACCACTTTCTCCTTAGCAGTGCCACACACAGCTAGCTGTCAAAGTCTGAATCTTTGCGGTCTCAGACGTATAGAGTTCAGCCTACATCCTGCTATTCTGACACACGGCAGATACGATCTGGTGAATGCCATACAAACCATTACTTTACCAGCTGCCCCTAAGATAATACTCTTGATGATCCTAAACTGCTGCCATTTGACTCAGAAAAGTTATGCTTTTAAGCTTCTCTATCTTGTATCTCCATGAGTCACTGTATGTGCTTTGTCGAGTGAGGAGTGCCTCAGCTCCCGAAACAGGGTTCTGCTAGGCAGACCAACCTGGGCAAATGGACTTATTTTTCAACTTAATATATTTCTTAGTTACCACCCCTTCCAGAGGTCTCAACTGCAGTGACCATAGGGCATTTATTGACCTTGAAAGAGCAATTACCTAACCAAGGCACATCTGGCAGCCAGAAAAGTGGTGTTCCGTGTTGCATAACGTTAAGTTTTTTCCTAAAGAAAGACACCATTTTTCAGTGGATTTGTCTTTTTCCTCTCCCTGTAAGCCTTGCACTCCATGAATCGAAAGGTTAAGATTCCAATGCACTTTTTTTTTTTTTTCCTGTCTTGCATATGGTTAAGACCATCAGATAGTCTCTATGGCTGTTGATGTCAATTCACTAAACTTTTAAAGGTAAAGATATTTTCAAAAGGAGAATGTCTAATTTGATGATGATTGGTATCGCAATAACCAGCTGTTAGTGTCGTTTTATGACAGTAATTAGAGTATACACTCTACAGAACTTCAGGTGAATACATCAGTAACCCTGCTAAAGAAGATCTTAATTTTGAACACCTGTGCTTCATCTCCCCTAACACTGCTCTCACATATACCAGGTGCTGCACTGCTGGGGAGGTTCTGGCTGTTGCATCCGACAAACGAGTCCCTGGTTGACAAACAGTCTCAGGGACACTGAAAACCTATCTTCAAGTTATTATCAACATGAGAGAGGTGGTTTCTTGGAGTTGCTCAATATGACTGTATGTGAGACTACTCTACAAGAAAAATGGTATTTTGCCAGTAATCAGAGATATTCAGGTTATGAAGAACATACATGCATGTTCATCCCCCCCTCCATCAATATATGATGTGTGCCATCCTTTGTATAAACCAGATGGCAAATGAGGTGGCATGGGATGTGTTCATGGCCTGTAGGTATTGCTTCAACCAAAATTTTTCTACCCATGTGTTAATAAGTTTGTGGACAACACATCACAAACTATCATTTCATTGCCTCACAAGACTTGGGCCACTAAACTAATTTTTTACATTTTAGATAACTTAGCATAATAAAACTGTATATGTTTCAGGTTTATGCAGTACCTATTTCTACTTGGATTCAGACCTTTTAAATGAATGTTTAAAGTTTGCAAGCAGAAGGCATAAGGAAAAGTAGGGTCAAGTTTTTTGCTCTAACATCACTATTTGTGTGAAATGCAAGTGAATTCTACAAGTTAATAGAAGGGTTTCTCGTCCATGGTAGATCAGGACCTGGAATTCTAATACAGGTGTTTATTCAGTAAAGTACCTGATGTCACAAGCGTATTTAGTTTACCTGCAGTACTTGAAAAGTCACACTCACAAGGAAATGTGTCAGAGAATGATAAGGGAAAGAGGTATGAGAATATGTGAGTCCCACAGGAAAGTTCATTATGTAAAATATAGACAGAGTGCTAGTGGTCTCCTAGTTCTAGCACTGACACGCCAAATTGACTTATACCCCAAGCCTTTGTGTAGCTGTAATAAATACTATGATAAAATGCTTTACCATTTCAGACTTTTCACACATTTGTGTCTCATTCTGACCTGTTCCTTCACCACTAATGAGTCCTCTGTCAGACCTGGATATGTCTTCTGATTATCTGTCCATCTCAATTCTTCCAACCCTTTGAAAACAAATCTCAAATTTCTCAATGCCACCACGTCAATATATTTTGCCTACTGAGACTAGCAGAAAGCAGTTGTTGCGGAACTAGAATGAGTCAAGAGCCTGGGAGAACGCCATGAACTGCATTCACAATGGTTTGATTTGTTGATTTTACAGATTTTAAAATTGCTGTTGGACAGAGAGTTAGTGAAAGGCTTACTGGAATTAAAAATTTCAAAGCCTACAATTCTGAGTAGAAAAAGTGACAGACTTGATTACAGCTCAACTTAATACTTTCCTTCCAAAGAATAGAAAAATAATCACTTTTAGATACAAGTCTATAATTTTTTAAAGTTCTATTTAGTTTACAGTATAAATACTTTCAGAAGGCCAACCATATCCTGGACTGCATCAAGGCAGGTCGAGGGAGGTGATTCTGCCCCTGTACTCTACTCTGCTCTGGTGAGACCCCACCTGGAGTACTGCGTCCAGCTCTGGGGCCCCCAGCATAAGAAGGACACGGACCTGTTGGAGCGGGTCCAGAGGATGGACATGAAGATGATCAGAGGGCTGGAGCACCTCCCCTGTGAAGCCAGGCTGAGAGAGTTGGGGTTGTTCAGCCTGCAGAAGAGAAGGCTTTGGGGAGGCCTTACAGCAGCCTTCCAGTACTTGAAGGGGGCCTACAAGAAAGCTGGAGAGGGACTTTTTACAAGGGCATGTAGTGATGGGACAAGAGGTAATGGCTTTAAGCTGAAAGAGGGTAGATTTAGATTAGTATTCTTCACTGTGAGGGTGGTGAGGCACTGGAACAGGTTGCCCAGAGAAGTTGTGGATGCCCTATTCCTGGAAGTGTTCAAGGCCAGGTTGGACAGGGCTTTGAGCAACTTGATCTAGTGAAAGATGTCCCTGCCCATGGCAGGCGGCTTGGAACTAGGTGATCTTTAAGGTCCCTTCCAACCCAACCATTCTATGATTCTATGATAATTGAATAGTAGGAATAGGTGTAACTTTAGAAGTGGTAGTTCAACGCAAGAGAAACAGAACAGTAGCAATAATTCTGAAATGGCATGGTTCAAATATTTTACATACAGTATTATAGGAGAAAGGCCTCTTTCCCCCATGCTTTCCTCCATGCTTCTGCATTAAAATTAGTTTTCCCCTTTCAGATCCCTTTTAGTCAAACCCAGGATAGGATCAGAATTACTTTTAATGATATTCATGGTAGACTTACAAACTGGAGTTCATTAGCAGGAAAAGATGATAAGGTCTACCGAGCAGTGGCTTTGAGCTCTTAGGTGGAGACACAGGCAAAATAGGCAGCACTTTCTCATGGCTAGACATGAGACTGTCTTTTATAAGTATGCAGTTGATGTTTTCTGTAATGAACAACTTTTTTGAAATACAGAAAATATTTAGTTTCTGTCTGGATGGACACTCATGCTGAGCGGCACAAAGATATTAAGGAGACACTAGTTCTCCTATTTGTATTATTTTTATTTTTATTTTTATTTTATTTTGATTATGTATTTCTTTAAATGTATTATGTTTTGGTTTTAACCTGGCTTTGTGTAATTCTATGCACAGAAAGGGTTGTTTCCCACAATACATATAAATATATATATACCACTATCAAAAATACCTGTCTATAATTGGCCTGAGAACCTCAAAGGAGTACTTTGGTAACTGCCAGATCCTCCTTGAGTCTCTTCCCAGATGAAATGGTGATTTGTAACATGGGTTTTTGTGTCATTAGGGTAAAAAAAGTGAGGGAAGAGCCAAGAGCATTGTGCATATTATTCTATTATTTTATGAAACATATGCTGGTCACAATCAGATGTAGTTTAAATCTGATTTATGTTTGAGGGAAAGCAATTTAAATATGACTTATGTTTATTTCATTACTGATCTTATTAGCCATAATATTTAGCTATTTCAAAATGTTACTGGTGGAACTTAGAATCACTTGGCATTGCTGTTTCTTTACCAGTCATCACTCAATCTGATAGCACGTACATTTCTCCAGCTTTGGCTGCCATTTTTGATAATCCAGTTCCCTCCCAGCTGAATACATTTTTTTAACTTGAGGTAAATAAGTCCTTTTTCTCCTGAAATAAACCAACATGGACAGGACTTGGCATTGCTACTGACATTATCAGCAGCTCTAATGTTTTCCATGGTACAAAATAATCAATGTGTATTTTAATCACTTTCATCTGTCTATTTTAATTTTTTAAGTCAAACTTTCTTTCACATATCATGTCTAATTCTTGTTGAATATCTTCAGAAACTTTGTTACTAATTTCCCAGATTATTTGTTTTCTTTACTTGTTTCAACTGAAAGAATCCAAAAGCCTGTCTTCATTAATGTTTCTCAGTCTTGTGATAATTAAAATGGGTAGGCAATTATCTGCTCTATTTCTGCTGCCTGGTTTGCAGAACTTCACATATTGAATGTTTGATCTTAAATGCATCAATGGTCTTTTAGTGGCTGCATATTCATAAAAGACAGCATTCATTTTTGACAAAATCTGTCTACAGCTGTTGAACCATATTGTAAGCTCTAGGCCTTTTACTTTCATCTTGATACTGTCAACCATATTAATTCATGCTTACTGCTTTCCATATAACTCATGTGCTAAAGACAGGATTTCAATTCTTTTCCCAGTTTGATTCAATGGACATAGACATGATTTTGTTTTGTTCCTAACCTGTTCCTTCTGAGTCTTTGAAGATACTATTGGGATAGAATTTAATTCCTACTGTGGTATAAAATTTCAGTATTTCCTATGACTTCAGTTGCAGCTTAGATTTTGCCAAAAAAATTAGTCAGTCAACAATTCAGACTCTATTTATTTCAGCTATCCCTATTTGATTCCTTTAAATGCTCTTCTTCACCCTTATCCACAAACCCAATTTTATATTTTAACAGTAGCTTTCAGAGCTCTTCATTTAATATGGTTTACAACTTACATAGGTTGATTTTTGTAACTTGGCTTATACATGATGGAGTGGTTTACAGGAATGGAGCAGATATGTCTGATTACAACCTCTGCTCTAAAAAGAGTGCATAAAACAGTCTGCTTGGCATTCATTCTTAGTTGAACAGACCTTTTCTCTGTCTTTAGTACCTGATAAGTCAAAGCTTTGAGGATCTTAAATGAACAAATGCATTAACTAAAAAAACCCACAAAGATGGCAGAATTAGAAAGGGAGGGAGGAAGGATATTACAAATCATTGAATTATTCCTAAATCTCCTGGCGGTAATGTGTTAGATTGTGTTCTGGGGAATATGACCCTAGCCAGTAAGAAACCATAATTTCTTTTTCTAAAAATTATATGCAGGAACTTTTAAAACTCAAAATCTTTGCACACAATCTAAAGTAGCCTTTTTAAAAACTGAATTATGATAAAGAAGATTAGTTAGACCAGAAGCCACTTACTGCAAAGAAACCTGTAATAAATCTGATTAGAATCACAGAATCATAGAATCATTTAGGTTGGAAAAGACCTTTAATATCATCAAGTTCAACCTCAAACCTAGCACTGCCAAGTCCACCACTAAGCCATGTCCCTAAGCACCTCATCTACATGTCTTTTGAATACCTCCAGGGATGGTGACTCCGCCACTTCTCTGGGCAGCCTGTTCCAAGGCCTGACCACTCTTTCAGTGAAGAATTATTTCCTAATATCCAATCTAAACCTTCCTTGACACAACTTGAGGCCGTTTCCTCTCATCCTATCGCTGGTTACTTGGCAGAAGAGACCAACCCCCACCTCGCTACAACCTCCTTTCAGGTAGTTGTAGAGCGCGATGAGGTCTCCCCTCAGCCTCCTCTTCTCAGGCTAAACAGTCCCAGTTCCCTGCATTTATTATGGGCAAGAGAGGAGAGTTTCTGAAAGTAATCTACGTAGCTGATACGTCAAAAGTGCCAATTTGCCAGAGCCAGGGAAAACCATGAGTAAGGTATGGAATAAAAATAAGCACAGAGTACTGCAAAGAAAAACTACATCTTTAAAGAAATTTATTAGATCAAGAAAAAAGAATTAGTAACAAGCCAGATTTGGCTAAAAGTTCATCTTGACTCAGTAGCAAAGGGAGGGGAAAGGAAATGCAACATACAGAAAGAATTAAAAAGCTAGTCATAAATCATAGGAATTCAAAGGTAGGGAGTACCAAAAATGTTAAAGGGAAATTTAAATACCAACGGCTCTTAAGGATAAGATGACTAAAAAGGTACATAGTTTAAAATACATTAGAATATATTAGCAATGTTATAGGTCCTACGTGGTTTTACCAAATGGTAAAACATGAGGATGAAGAAATTATGAAGCGGGCATACCAGATGCTGATATCTGGTATATGTCTGAAGGGAACATAGTGAAGTGCTGTCACATGAGCATGATTAAATACTTTCTAATCCACTAGTAACTAGGGATAATTGTGAATAATACTAAGCAGGAATTAAAACAGGCCCAGATAACTTGCAGCCAAAAATTCTGACAAGGTCTTGTTCTGTTTGATGTGAAATTTTAATAAATCATGAACTCCAAGAGAAATACCAGAAGACTGGAACAGTGCTGCTGCTGTGCTATCAGCTGTAGTTTAATTAATTAAACACTGCCATCAGTCAGCACAAGTAAACACCCTGATAAATTTTCAAAAACATTTGCCTGAATGTTAATGCATGCTTTATCATAAACTGAAGAACAGGACGAGAGGTGATATAATCAGGCTTCCTGTTCCAGCTCTGCCATAGTCTTGGTGTGATCCAGTGGAAACAGATTCATCCCTCACTTGCTTTTCAGATGGGGTGGTGGAGCACAGGGAGTAAAAACAGTCCATCCAAACAGGCTTTTGTGGGAGGTAATGCATTAATTTTAGTGAAGTTTAGACTACACGATAAAAGATAATATAAAACCGCAAAACTTTATTATGTTTGCCAGCAACAGAAACACATATTTTTTCCAAAACATCTTTTAATTCAGTATGTTTCTAAGTCCCTCTTTGAACATGCAGTTCATTTAATGTGGTTTTATCAGCACTGTAACATACTTTAACCTGACAGAATTTAAGGACTGCTGTTAGGACTTACTGCTGTAACAGGAGATGGTGGGTTTAATTCCTCCATAGATACGGAAACATTTATGTAACATTAATTCTAATCAGTGGTTTTAATAGTAAAAATATGGGATATCTTTCCTCATACAACAGGATTGCAGGCTTGTAGTTAAATGTGCATTAGCTCCTTTATTCCTGTACACCATAAGCCTTTACAAAACACATTAGTAAATCTTAACAGCAGCACGCACGTGTGGATTTACTCAGGAAAATTCTCCTACATGGTCAAACCTTTAGGATTTAAGAGAGGAGTCTTTCTCTTATCCTTCTACTTACAAGAACGATAATCTGAAAATTCCTTTGCTTCCTTATTCGCTCATCTTCCTTAATGTCCTTTTTATATCTCTCATGAGATAAGGTACACCAGCAGTTTTATTTTACTCTCATCATTTTTTGTTTGTTTGCGGTGTTAGAATAGTGGATAACTTCATATTGCAAAGATGAGATTAGCCTACCATGCAATTAAATTAGCAAAATTTGGCTATGGTAAGTCTTAGTCATCTGTTAGAAAGAAACCTGAGCTCCTGCTGCTGGTTGTTTCCAAATTGTTCCTACTGCAATGACCAGTTTTGCCTTTTGAGAATTAGACTGGTTTGTGATTTTTACCCAATTAATTGTTCACTTTCTAAGGGCTGCTTTAATTGGTATCCTTTAATCCAGGCATTTCTGTCGAAGGGTAAGAGTATATTAAATAATGTGTACTTGAAAGGTGGTTGAGTCTGGGATATTTTTCACTGCACCAGTATTTGGGGTCATTAAACCTGTCAAACTTGTTCGGGCCAGTAAGAGGGTTTCTCCTAGTCCATTCCTTTTAAGGAGTACAGCTACTGTGAGTTACTGAGCAATGACATGCACAAAGTACACAGAGTGCCAAAGAAAATAAACAAGTCGGCTGGAGTGAAACTGTATCACTGTGTAATATAACAAAACAAATAGAAACTAAACCACCCACCCTAAAGAGAAAGCCACACATGACTGTAAGTGCAAAACTGAGTTCTATTTTAATCTCCCAATTTTGAAATATGTGTAATGTTTGGGGTCTGTTTCTCTTTGACTCTCTGTATCCTACATAGCTGTTTACTCCTAAGAAAAGTCCATATAAACCACTACCAAATAAAAATCCTGTATCCATTTTTCACAGGTTAAAATGACTATGCTCTGTGAAGGCCCAGAAAAAAAAAAGATTTCTCATTTTTTCAGTACTTCTTAAGTGAATGACAGCAGGATTTCCAATGCTTTTCTACTACTGCTCTCATTCATAGTAGGTGAGAACATATTCTCAGCTAGAAATAGTTAAGAAAAGGTGCATACATAATTTAGGAGTAAAACTGAAATATTATTGGTATCAGATATTCTGCCTTGAAGTTCTCTCTCCATAATAACAATACCCCAAAAGCCACTCTAAGCCATCAAAAAAACCCCACTTTCAACAATAGCAAAACTGAAGTTACTTCCTTCATTGAACCTGCATTAATACATTTTTGCTCATGATTTTTTCTAAAGCATGATCTGCCCCGCTTCTATACTCATTACCTTTTTTATTCAACCAACTACTTCCATGTAAAGCACATAATAAAACACAAGGTTATGAAACATCTAAAAGTTCCTTGCACTGTAGCTGTTCTCCAGATTCCTACCTCTACCCAAACCACAATATCCAATCTCTTCCTGGCTGTTAGAAAGCACTGTGTCTTGGCCTTGTTAGTTGGTACCCTCCTGATTTGAAGAGGATGTTCACTCTTAAGGAAGCACAACAACAATGAAAACCCAATCAGCAGAAAACAGCAGTATATGATTTTGTGTGGCTTTGCTCTTGAAGAATAAGAATGTGCAAGCAGAACAAAGAGGGAAGTACCTGTAAGTGTTTTATGCTTTTGTTAAAAGATATTCACTGAAACTGACTTCTGACTGTCCTCCATGAGGTCAAATATAACTACCAACTCACTTAAGAAAAAGGAGTGATTTAAAATTTTCCCCAACAGCATGCAAGCACACCTTTTTCAGCTACTTTTCAGCAACATGGGCATGTCAGACAATTATGAGTTCTAAGCATTTTTACATCACACCAGATTTTTAAAATTCTCAAACCTACCCTGAGCAAAACATACACTTCATTTAGTTGATGGCAGAATTTTCACCACTGACAGTTATTTATATTGTAACCAGCTCAGAACTGGATCCTGGTTCTGAAATCTTGTCTGGTCTCAAGAAAAACCGTTTATGTACCCCTTAGTTTTTGGCAGCCTTCTCAAGATTTTCAGGAGTTCATACACCTGCATCGTGGGAGCGGGCATGTCTGGCTAATGGTGGATCAGCCAGAGGACTTGAAGGGAAATATGCTGGGTGCTAATAACTGGTCTAGAAAATATCACTAGGTCTTAATGTTCCACAGAGCCTCTTGGAATGTAACTCTTAATAAAGCTTATAGGCTGCTAAGAGACAAAAGTGGCTGCCAGGTACTTTGAGTGGTTGTATTTCTGTTCAGCTGCATCAAGAGAGATGTAGCAGCGTTTTGGATAAACAAAGCCCTCAGGAGCTCAGCAGAAAATATTGATAGCCTTGTAATCTGCACAATCCTACTACTCAGGATAATCAAACTAAAAGCAGTGCAAGTTTATTCAAGAAAACAGCAAGTAAGCTGGAAAAAACAGCACTGGTGATTGGAAGAAAGCTTAAGCATATCACATAGATGTTAGTTTCAGGAATAAATTGCCCAAAGGATTTCCTACATTACACGAGCTTGTTCTTATATGAAGACATGGGTGAAATAAAGTGTAATGCATTGGGAAGAGTTCTTCAGCCTGTTAAAAAATTTACAGGTAGGGAACTCCACAGTCACTGACAAATTGTTTAAAACTTGATGGCATTACGGCACAAAAAAAAACTCATCTAGAAGCCTAACCCTGCTACCCGTAAGAGATGGGAATCTGTGTAGTTTCCCTTTTCCTCTCCCTTCTTTTGGCTGATGCATTGTGATGCTTTTTTGTTGTTGTTAAAAGAATCACTAAAGAAGGAATTGGCACCCTCCTCCACTGAAAAATGAATTTTTATTGACCCTTCTTGAGCTGATGTACTTCTGTGGAACCATGGAAGAAAAACTTATATAGTACAATCCTGAAAACTCTTCTGTAGATGCTTATTTTTGCTTTTGAATAATGCTAATAAAGGTAAGAGATATGCAACAAGAATAAATTTGGGCTTTGAATTTTTTCCTTGGAGAGCCAACCCTAATGTGGGAACAGAGATATGTTGTTAGCATAGTGGGAATCGTACTGCTGTGTACACCTTTCTCTAGTTCACAAAAAAAACCCGATTCTGACACTTATCTAACTGTATGTACTGGTCATCGAATATTATTAGACAAGGCAAATATTTACTTGCACTAGCAATGAATAACATTATTCAGAGAATAGCCACATCTGTATGAAACTCCAGGATCAGCAAACCCAGAGTATACCGACTCCTTTAAAACCTGCCTGCATTCTTTCTTATGTCAGGAAGGTATTCTAAAAAGTTACTAGCACTAACAAGTACAAAAATATTTAGCTTTCAAGTTACGAAGCAACTGCTCTATAATTACTTACTGTTATATATTTAATTGGTAAAGGTGGAGACAATTGTTTTCCATGGACCTAGAAATACTAAGCTTTGATTTTAAAAAATATTTTACATTCACAATATAAATACACACAACTACCTATGGGGAAGAAACCAACAAATCAACCAGTTATGCTTGTTTAAATAAATACTTGCTTACATTTCTACTTTCTAATGGTTTCACCTATCACTGTTGGATGAACCTTGAGTCAGAAGCTTGTTACTAAGTGCATTTAAAACTCTGCAAGTTTAAAAGTTCAAGTATCATTACAATTTTTGTTTTCTTTAGAATAAACTAGTAGAGAAAAAAATGATAGGGGGATGACAACATAAAGAATCAAACGCTAAGGAAACTTTGAACACATGCACAGAGAAAGCAAAGCTGAGAAAAAAATTAATTTTTAATGCATACACAGTGAGTATCTAGCTCCTATGCAATAAATGTTTCTTCTCCCCCCAAAAGAAAAATCCTAGGAAAAAATGCTTTCTGCACCTGAAATTACCTTGAAAAAAGATTTAAACATCATGTGCTCAATTTGCAGACCTTCAGTAGAGTTAGAAGGTCATAAATACTATAATTGCCACTGTTTGCGAACTTGTAAATGTGTCTCAAGTTGTGGGAGATGGAGTATGATGTAGTGGTACGGTAGTGGGTATGTCCTAAACCAGCTATGGAGGTCATTCTGCCCAGAGAACTGAAGGGGCTGAACTGAAAAAAGTCCTGAAACCATGGGATCTCCAGCCTGAAGGAGTTCCCACCTTGACCATCCTCAGCAGAGTTTTATTTGCCATTTTACCACAAGTGAATAGTAGCTCTTTCTCTTTGGGCCTACAGTAGCCAAGCAGCTTGCTTGCAGTTCTGTGTTCTCAAAGGAGACAGTGATAATTGTTCTCTAATAAGTCAGTTTTCTACATTAAGGAATAGCAAACACGTCTTCCGTAACAATGTTGCTAATTGCTACATACCTGTATTACCATAGACCTTAAACTACTTGTAGCAGGCAGAAGCAAAGCAACTGTTGCCTTACCGTGAGACGTGGTAGGCTCCATAGGTGCCATCCATAGGGCACCTGAAGCAGCCTTGTGTTAACGCTTCATAGCTGCTCCAAAGGATGCTAGTTTTACTACTGCAGACGTGACTGAGATGTGAATGACTTTCCAGGATTGTATTCCTTACAAAATACAAGCCAGTAAGTCAAATGCTAGATTCAACAATGTAAGCAAGGAGTGAAATACAGCTAATTCCAAAAAAACTCCAAAATGAAAACCAGCCGACACCAAAGGCAGGCGTATCACAGCTTCCGTCCTTGTTGAGAGGCCGAGGTGGGAAAACGGAAAGCAAGCCCCAGACACGGGGTTTTACACCACCAGACTCTCGGGTCGCCCCTCTGCCCCCCGTCGCCTCAGGGGGAGGCGCGAGCGGGGCGACCGCGCGCTGCCCGACTGCAGGCAGCCCCCGTCCGCAGGCAAACANGCCCCCGGCCCGGCCCCCAGCGCGTCGCAGCCTGCCAGGTGTCCCTCTCCGCCCCGCCGGCTGCCAGCGCTGCGGGCGGGGGACCCTTCCCGCCCCGCAGGAGCGGGCGCCCGGCCGCGCCGGCAATCATTAACCGGCGGCAGGAGGCGGCACCTGCCTGCCCCGGCCCCGCGGCCCCTCGGGCGGCGGGAGGGGAGGTGGCAGCCCCTTGCCGCGGCGGGGCGCGGCTGGGGGACGGCTTTCCCCCGCTCCCCTCCGGCGGCGCCGGTGGCCATGGCCGGCTGCTGCCTCTCCGCCGACGAGAAGGAGTCGCAGCGCATCAGCGCGGAGATCGAGCGGCAGCTGCGCCGGGACAAGCGGGACGCCCGTCGGGAACTGAAGCTGCTGCTGCTGGGTGAGTGCGGGCTGCCGCTGCCCGGCTCGGCCCGGCCGCCTGCCCCGGGGCGGGGGGGCGCCTTGTCCCGGCGGGGGTCTGCCGGTTCGGAGGTCTCCTGCCGGTGCAGGCTCGTTTGAAGTTTCAGCCGGCGCCATCTGCGTGCGGCAGGGCTGGGGAAGAGCGGCAGGTTGTCATAGCCCTGCCGCCTAGGATGCTGCCTGGGCGGGCCTCTTTCGAGAGAAACCAAACCAAACCCAACACAAGCGTGGCCGGGCACGGTGAGGGGGCCGTGGTGCTGCCAAGGGTGATGCTGCGGTAAGGCGTGGTGAGTGAAAGGTAGCTGCAGGCTCAGGAAGCGGTATTCACACGCCTTGCCCTGACGCCTGGCCTGTCCCGCGTCCGGGAGAGCACGGTGGTTCTCGGCACCGGTGTCCCCGGCACCGTGCTGAAGGCCTCCCGGTGAGGAGCGGGGGGAGGCAGTACCAGCCTGCCTGGCCCTGCCCGCCTGCCTCTGGTCAGAGCGTCGCTCCTGCCGCATCGTTTCCCACATCAACCACTTTTTCAATGAGTTCTGTTTCGCTAGTGGGAATTCAGCTTGGCGGAGGTGTCAGTGAGAGCAATAGGGCGGATGAAGTTGACAGCTTTAAGCCTTTCTAGCTGTTGCTGCTCCGCGCAGACGCCAAACACACCCACGGTAGGGTTCCTGCCGCTCTGACACCGGGCAGTGGCTGAACGAAAACTAGAAACTGGAAACCATCTGATACAAAATCTTAAATTAAGGTGAAGCAGCCTCAGTCTTGGAAAGATTTAGTTTGCTGTGGGAGCTGTTTGTGCCCAAACAGCTCGATGCAGAAGCTCTCAGGCGTCCAAGCTTGCCGGGTGGGAACAACTTGTCTCGCCATAACCGGTGCCAAAGGAGAAGTCTGTGCCTGTCGTGCCGTGAGTCGGTGCACTGGCACTACCGTCTACTGGTGCTAACCCTCCCTTGTGAGGGACTCTGCCTTCATCGCTGCTGCAGACGGGACAAGATGCAGCAGCTTGCGTAATGTACCTCACCAAATAACCAACCAGGCCTGAAACAGTAAGTTTTTAGGAAGACTGAACAAAATTGTAGATCGGAAACTAAGTTTAAACAGGCTATTCTCAATGTTGAATTACAAAATGATTTACCATGTAACTGATTTTTAAAAAATGAAAACCAAAACACTGACTCACCCACAGTGCTGTTTGCTTTTGCATTTGCTTATTACCTGTGTAAGAAATCTGTGGTTGACTGATGCAGCAGTCTAAACTGATGTCTGTTGGAATTTGGATTTTGCAGTGAATATTCATAAGAAATAAGAATTGACCATTAAAAACTCCTCTAGTGCAATGTTTTACTGATGTCCTGAAAGATTGGAAAGGAACTTTTGCTTTTCTTCAGTATGCTTTACCTTTAAGCAATTTAAATATTATGTTTACTGTTTTCACACTCGCTCCTCTTTTTGCTTTTGGGATATCACATACTGTGCAATGTTGCTTTGCTTTAACTGAAAACACTGTGTGCATTTTTCTATATTCATTTACTGTTTTTACCAGGAAAACAGGTGAGTATGAGAACAGTTCAGTTTGTTTTGAAAAATATGAGACTAACAAAAAAACCACCACAAACCAAAAAACTTACATTATCACTTTGTATTCTTTCTTACTGAAATAATTGTAAAACACACCTTCTCCAGTTATATGCAGCAGTATACAGCTATCATTATTGTACGTTGTGCACAGCAATTGAAAGAATTGTGGGACAGGTTGGCTGTTTGAACGTAAAGCAGAATATACAAGTATTACTTACAGTTTGGGGTCAAACATAATTTTATAGGTTTTTGAACAAGAAGTAGGAGATTCTTAGTGTGATTTTAGTATGACAGATTTCAGTGTAATAAGATTGCACTTTTGATAGACATGCTGACATGGGCCTTCATTTTCTTTTAAGCACCTGGAAAAGTTCACATTGATCGTTTCACATGTGGGTTGCCTATGAACCACTTTTTTTTTTCTTTTTCTCTAATTTTAGGCTATGCTTTGGCAAGGCGAACGAGCAGAAAATAAAATCAGGCTTTACTGAAAGCTTTGCTGTCATGCATGGGACACTGTAGTCACTTAACAATTTTCCCATTTAAAACATAAGATCAAAGATGAAATCATGAAGCTGTAGGACTGAATCACGTGACACCATCATTCGCTTCAGAGTTTCTAAGATAGTAAAGGAATTGACCAGCACTGCTTTTTGCATTTCTCAGAGAAGTGTCCTATATTTAGAGAGAGACTGAGCATGAGCATGCAGATTTTGACTGGATTCTAACTGCAGCAGGATGTCTTGTGGAGACTCATCTGATTCTGAGGATCGGACAATGGTCTGAAATACATGATAGAGTCCTTCTGTGTGATCTGTCTTCCCAGTTATGCCAGAAAAGAATGAGTTTCTAAACATAGCTACAATCTAGTATGAAACAGTTCAGTTTTACATTTTCACTTACAGGCAGGTGTGTGGACAGAAGCACTGTATTGAACCAGGAACTTCCGTGCTGGTAGGTGAAGCACTTTGTAGCATTCATTGCAGTAGCAAGACATCTCTTTGGACCTTTTGTTTTCTGAAAAGAAGTCATTACATTTCTACAGGAAGCACAAATTAATCTCTCTGAGAATAGGAAAGTTCTAGATTTGTCAGCACGGTTAATTTTTTTTATGGCACTGGGCAGGCTGACATTCATGGATGTGGTAAAATACAACTTAGTATTTTTGAGTAGTGGCATAGGAGTAAGAAACCTGTCTATGATGAAACCGATTTGAATTTGCACAAGTCAGAAAGATATGGAGAAAGGAAATACATCTATATCAGTCTAGTGATGGTAGAGTCCATCTTACCGAAGTCCTTAGTAGTTCTGTTGGTATTAATCTAAACCAGCAGACTCTATAAATTAATCTGAAATAAACATCTTTGGATTTAATATAAGCTCAGAGAGGCAAGACTGAGCATCTAGAGTGAACAGGATTTTTTTTCTCAGCACACTAATGGCTTTGCATGTTGGTTTGTCCTTTTTTTGCTGTCACTCTCACTGGGTTGTAATTACCAGAAACATTTTACTCTTCCATTTTGAATGTGGTTTTTATGCATCATTTGTATTATGTCAGTAACCAGATCTGTCTGTGGTGAATGCAAGGCTGGTGAAAACCTTAAGGGCTGAGACAGAGCTGAGTTAATCAGTGAGTGTGACTATAGCTGCACCCATGTGGGTGTTGGAGGGCAAAGTCAAGGCATCTTAGCCTGTGCAACTCCATAATTTGTTGCAAATACAGACATGAGATGAACTGCTGCTGTGCCTTGGCTCCTCACAGTTAACTGACAATAACGGTTCTCGGTTTATCTTCCCGGGATATGTGTGCTAGAGGATGCTTACATCCTAAGTCATGAGGGCATATCGGATAGTGATTGCTTGCTTTTCTGCAACCTTCCTCCCCCAAGATGTCTGCCTGCCTTTTTCAGACGTATTTACTACATCTATGTTGGCTTCTGTGAACAGATTTTACAAAAAACCCGAGGAATTTCTCTGCTTATCTACCTGGTAAATTTGTTCTTTTTGTTTCCTATCTGTTTGAAAATTAATACCAAGAAGAAATAGTGTAAAACTAACCTAACTTGAATAGGTGCAAAGAGAGGAGTTTGTCTTAGTTTGAAGAGTAATATTTTGACATGAATGTGGCTGGTTCTTGTTCATTTTGTTTCAGTAGTTTGCTAATACAGGATTCCCAAAATTGACTCTAGAGAAAACTGATGCAATGAACAAGTGCTGGTTATACCTTGAGATTCAGATTGTGTACTATGGTTTCTAAGAGTAAATGAGATAATCCATGTCTTTAGAAGCTAATCTGAGAAAATACTTGATACAAACCAATTTCGGTAGCCACAAGCTTCATCATGATGGGCAGTTGTAGAATATTTACAAACTGTTTGAATTGTGCATGGCTAACTGGTATCATGAAGTCCAGAGATAATGTAAGCATATGTAAGAACAGCTCTATCAGTGAACAACTACATCTTTATTCTTAATTATTTCTGAATCACATTACAGATAGTTGGATCAAGGTAGCATCCAGAAAAATGCAATGTGCTTTAATATTGAGAACCTGATTTTGCAGGGCTGAAGGTAGACTGGTCCCTGAATGACCATGCTGGGTGGCAAAACCAATCATAATTTACAGCAACTAACTAAAACCTTTGCTTAGATTTTTACCCATCAATATGTGTGTCAAGGCAGTAATTTTAGTTGAACTGTATTTTATTTCTGGGAAAGGTATGTTGATACATTATCAAATGATAATTAATGAATTCTCCCCATGTACGTTTTAATCAAAACAGTCTTTCTGCTCTTTGACTAGAACAGTTTAAATCTTTCTCTTGACATTATCATTATGCAATTTTAAATGTTTTAAGGATTGTATTAAGATAACATTCCTTTATCTGGAAATTTAGCAAAATGATCATTAAATGCCAGTGCTTTGTGCCAAAAACATTTTTTTGTCTTCACTGGGTGTTAGTTGAAAGTGCCAGTTATTTTCCAACTCTAGTGTGCTTCATTTTGGGAGAATTTAACTGTTGTGTTTCTGGTTGATGTCATCATTATGAAAACATCAAAGAATTTTTTTTTTTTTAATGTTCAAAGTGATAGCAGTTACTAGACAATTAGTAGCAGTTGTTGTAAGATAAAACAAGCACAATGTTTTGAGGAGGAAAAGGATCACATGGCTTTCTTGCCTTTGGTTTTGTATTACCTGGTGTACAAAACCCATGAAGCATTACTATGGGAGTGGGGAGATTAGGAGTGAAGAGATGAGGACATGACCTGTAGAGAATGTTTTGCTACCTGCAAGGTCCCAAAAAGGTAATCCACTGAAAGGCATAAAGTGGCATCCCTGCAATTCTTCCATAAAGTGACATCTTACTGTTGACCATTTTGGCTTTTTGGTGTGCTGTTGTTTTCTGTTGCTAAAGTTTATTCTTCATTTTCCTTGAAGAAAGCAACAGAACAGAATAAGGGAGAAAATGCAATTGTTTTTTTCTGAGAGTGCTATCATAAAGGAAGATAATAGAATGTTTTTTTCACTTCATCCCATCTGGCCTTGTTTCCAAAAGAAATAATAGCATAAGAGGCAAAGCAAAATTAGAATTTTCTGAAATGATTGTTTTACTTAAAAGGGAGGTTAATGAGTAGTATAATGTAATCATCTTTACCCTTCTGAAAGAGAAAGAATGAAAAAATGAAGAACTGTATTTTTATGATAATGCTATTAAGTCTTCTATTAACTGCTAAGTGATTCTTGCTAGGATTGCCTTCAGATTACTTTGTTTTACCATATTTGCTTCTTTGTTCTTTGTATAAATTCCTGTGTTTGCCTAATATTAGTGGAAAGAGGTAAATCGAGTAGTATATATCTTTCTCCTTTGAAACTGAAATACAAGGAGTAGCTTAAAATAAGCACTCAGGATTCCACAGCTCCCCTGTTACGCAGGAACACCATGTATGAAGTACTAGGCACTGAGCTAATGTAAATGAACATGGGAGATTATACATTGCAAGCTTTGATTTTGAAGTACTGAGGAACTGCAACTTAAAACCAAAACCTGACTCTTAGCAGAATTTCTCTCTGAGCAGCAGTGGCTGGGTGAACTAAGCAATAATTTTTTTCATCTGCACAAAGCAAACCCAGTAGAGCATATGTTTATTTTAACTCATTTGCTGTGATTCATACAGTCTTTGCTATGGCTTCAGTACTAACCCTTTCCAAGTGAATGACCCGTTTGACTGTTCAAACATTAATAAATTGCCCTGTAATATCACAATCACATTTTGCTCATATAGTTTAACTAGATCTGATAAAATGACGATCTGCTGTTTTTTAATGATCTGTGTAATATTTATAAATATATCTAGCTGGCTAGCTTCCCTTCTACCTCCAGAATAACTTAGTATGAATGAAAGCACCCAAAGAAGGCAAAGACTGCTGTATGCTACTGCTTTACCTTCTTTTCATGGCTTAAGAGTGGCTGTATCACATCTTTGTTGATTCATAGCTATCATTAAACACACTTTTTTGTCAAAAAAATATTTAGCAAAGTCTATTGTGTGTCACCAAGTCACATTTTTCCCCCCACTATATAAACAGAAAACTTCTCCAAGTAATAGATGATGATTTTATGTCTAGCAAGTGCTGATCCATGGCAGATTAGTGCTTGGCTTCCACTTGAGTGTGAGAATCATATAAAGCCACTATTAATTTTGTCCTTTTTGATTTGTAAGAGCAGATGGTCAATTTGAACAAATAAATGCTTCTGAAAGAGTGCTCCTGTTGGAAAGAATAAAACATAAAAGCTAAAATATTGCCTTGGGAAATAATTTAGCTTTAGGTTATGCAGTGAAAAATTAAATACAAGCTAGTTATTATGTTTTCCTTTTTCCTTTTTCTAAATCAGTTTCAGGTCTAAGGATTTCCTCCATTGAGGAAAGCAAGTTAGATCATTTTTTATGAGTAGTAGTATACAAATTGTTGCCTCAATAACTCTTTGTTTAAAATGTACCTTCAAAGCCCTTGAGATTGATCTTGCCACTTCCTAACATTATAAATGTACTGTGTTTAATTTAATCTCTTTAATTTGGATAGTCATCTAAGCATGCAGCTTTATTTGCAAACATCAAAAAGGGATCAAAACTAATTTGGAATTTGTATTCCGAAAGATGTAGATACAGCTTTCTTTCCATGCAGAATGCATGTGGCATTATCCAGCATGTTGGAAGTTTACCTTGACTATGTTACTTTTCTCTGGCTTCAGTTTGTTTTAATGCATTTAGATATTGCTTTTTTTTTCCTTGCCTTTTTTTTTTTAAATAATTTAACTCCTGTGAACTTAGTTTAAAAACTGTTGCATGTAGCTGTCTTTGCAAAGTAAGTTTTTGGGTCAATATCATTGAAGGAGAAAATTCTGGAAAAAATTTTTACACTGTTTTGGGTCAGGTACCAAATATTTCTAATTACAGTACAAGTGTATGTGAATATTTTCCACCTCAGTAATATTAAGAGTTACTTTTAGGCTTGTTTTGGAGGGAGCAATCAACTTGCTGATGTGTCATGAAGATTCTTGTTAGCCCCATTGTTTATAAACCTGAACACTGAGGAAAGCTTACTTGAAAGATGCATTTGGGTTTCTGCTCAGAAGGCTTGTTCACTCATAGCTGACAGTATGTAATGTATAAAGGTTGCTGCTTTCAGTGAGCTAAAAAAAAAGTTAATATTTGATTCAAGTAAATAAAATCTCATTCTAAAATTAAAATCTGATTACAATGGAGCGCATAGGAAATCTGAGGAAAGAAATTGCTGATAAATAACAGGTAACTACTAATCCATTTTGCCCAAGTACTTTCCTATCAGTCAGTAAGTTGATCTAGCCTGTGATTTAAAGGGCTCTGAAGAAAGATTTTGATTTCTTTGCTTGGCAGATGACCAAAAAAAAACCAGAAGTGAAAAATTAGGTCATATTGGTAACTTTTATCACTGAAATTTCCATTCTTTATCATATTTAATTGCTGAAACTTAGCAGTAACTCACAAACTTTTTTTTGGCTATGTATTTTAAACTTCGTGTTAAGTGGCCGTTGAGCGGTCTTGTATCTTAATGCTTTTCTGTAGTTACTATGCTTTGCCTAACATCTGTTGCATGTATATAACTCTGTAAATTTATTTGAAGATTTTGTACATAACTGTATTTGCAGTACTTCTTGAAAGAGTAAGCTAACTTTTCAGTATGCCTAGCAGAGTGTGGTTTTCTACCCTTGCCCTTTTCCACTTCTCAGATATATTGCTCGATGTTTGACTGTTGTCTGGATCTCTTTGTTTCTTTCTTAAATAGGGACAGTAATCTGCTTTTCTTTATCTGAAATATTGTGTCTTAGGAAGTCTTCCATCAGTTCTATGGAAAGCAGTTTGCAATGTCAGTGGTAAAAGTACGGTAGGATACAGTTGAAAAATGAATGTGCCAACATATGGCAGTCTGTTATGAAAAAGCTGTAAAATTTGGATTTATTTACATCAGAATCATAGAATGATATTACAGTTTCTTGGACGTTCCAGTTTCCACTCTTGCATAGTTAACCCAGAGTGATAATTGCAGCATAGGAAACTCTGAAATGATTTTTCCATCATGCCTGTTTGCAGATTTTTCACTGATAAGTGGGTTGAAAACAGAGCACAGAGAGGTATCACTTTACACTTAAAACATATACACTTAAGGCAAGTATTATCAAAAGCAGAGAGAAAAAATGTTAAATGGTAAGAAGATAATTATGTAGTATTTTCCCATCTGTGCTTAGCACAGCAATGTTCATGTTTCAGATATATTAAAGTTATGGGGTTTTGTCCAAAAAAAGAAGGAAAAAGGAACAAGATTTGATAATGTGTTTAGTATCTTGTTTCTTTTAAGTTTGTTTCAGGAAAATTAAAGTTGAGGCCTCTTTAACTCAAGTAGTACAAATTAAGTATACGTGCTCCTAAACAAAAATGAAAACATAAAGGCCAGCTTTATTAGCTGTGATTTTGCATTTCTCAAATGTCCTTTTTAAAAGGTGTCCTTTTCCAAATGATTGAATAGTCGTTATTTTGTACATTTCTTCTAATATTAATACTTTTCTAATGGACTCATCGTATGAAATAACACAGGGATGATTAACTTTCTCTAATAGGGTTCCGAACTGTAAATAGGAAAATAACCTGTGCCTGAAAATGAATTGCTACCTTTTTTTTCTTGGTGGCTGGGAGAGAGGCTTTGCTGTCTGAACATAGGGATTTTTTTGCTGATAGTAGTGGTGACTGCATATGTATTTTAAATTAAACTCAAATCCGTTTCTTCAAATGTATTTAAACTGGTTCTATTTAACCTGCAATTTTATTGGTCCAAGCCTGTAGTTATGAAACGACTACAGGAATGAAGTTCTGCAGCTTTGGTAAGAATCAGTTCCTTCTGTGTGAAAACTCATTCTGTGTTTTTCATTTCACTAGAGGCAAAAATTGTGTGAATGATAATGTGGGAGATGATGCTGTCTGTCATATTGCATATTCACTTACTTTCAGGCTTCAAGCACTGATGCTCTTTCTGCAGACAGAACTCTCGGCAGGTAGTGCAAGATTCTGTCTTGAAAACTGTCCTTTCCATATGGTTAGGATTATAGGATGTTTTCTACAACAGTAGCACAGGTAAGGAGATCTTTGCAAAAACCTGTGTGCACAGTGACATTGCTGTTTTTTATGATTATCTTCTCTCATCATTATGGAATTTCAATGTGATTATGTTAGGAAGTTGAATTTAGCTTACAGAATTATTTTTTGAAACAGTATTCCAACTTGCTAAGAGAAAACTGAGTGTAGTTGTAGTGAATACTAAATATGAGTTAATAAAACTTCATTAAGGTTCAGGAATACATTGAGATATTTCATCACTGAAGTTCTGTTGGGTTCCTCAGTAATAATGCTCCTCAGTACTGAAATAACCATTTCTGCTATGAAAGTATTAGTTTAATGATGACACCTTTTGCTCTCTCAATGTTGAGCTAGAGCTGAAATAGCTTATTGGAGATACCTTCATTTGCTGTCTTCAAACAGAAGGTATTTCATGGAAGAAAAAATTACTGTAAAATAATGCTTAAATAAAAAGGAAGAATGGGTTTCTAGATGTATTACATACTTGTAATGTTTTGTGGTTCCACTGCTAGTCCCAGGACTCCTGTAGTTAATTTCTTTTAAATGTGATTACTTTTCCTAGGGCTTGTACTTATGCCCATCTTTTGCTGAAAAAGCATTAGAACTCTAAGCAGAGCATCTTGGAAATCTCTGTAGTTAGCCACTGGTTGGGAATTACATGGAACACTAACTGAAAAGCAAAACACTTCAAGTAAACAAAAATATGTGTCACAAAATAAGCCTTTTTTTTGTTGTTGTTTACAGGGAAATACTTTTTGGAGCTAAATATTTTCAAGATAATTGTGCCAAGCGCTTATTCATAATCATAATATATATTTCAAAAAGCAAGTAAGTTCCCAACCTGATATATTTTCTTTGGTAGGAGAGGCCAAACAATTCATTATAGCCCTTAGGACATAATCCATTTCACAATTCCTAGCTTTGTGTTTGAAATGAAAATGTGTTTTGTATAATAACTTGGCATTTATTACCCAAGCAGGAAGCTTTTATGCTTAACTTTGTTTTATTTTTACTTCACAATTGGAAAGCCACATGTCAGCCTGTGTTTTTTCTGGGGTAGCACCTTCTGTGACACTGTGCTAGGTAACCTCCAAGCAGGAGCTGTTTTTTCTTCCTTGACAGTCACATAGGGGTCCTAATTGCCAGCTGAAATTCTTAAATGTTAGCATAATGGATGTCAAGATAAGGAGTTTGCTTACCTATGTTTGGGAGGAGTTCCTGCCAGTCCCGTAGTGTGTGGTTGTCAGACCTTTACTCTTCATGTGTATTAGTGTACTGTAGGTTTTCCCTTTTTTTTTCCCCTGGTCACAGCACAGTGTGAAAGCTGTGTAGATGAAAGCAAAGTTTATTTCACTGGAAGTTTTCACTGGTTATTAAACTTTTTTTTTCCCTTTGGTGACTTTTGCAGTGTCAACCATTTAAAATTCTTTCCCAGTGCTTCATTTGTGAGTTCTCGCCATCTTGCATGTGTACAGTCACCTCCCAGCACAGCTGTATTGGCAGCCTGCTGTAAAATGACACCTGAAAAGTCCAGTTCTTATTGCTAAGGGAAAGAAGAAAGGGAGTGAACACGCTGCCTAGGATTACGAGCTGACCTGAGCACTCGCACTCTGTGCCCGAGACTAAATCAGTCATAATTTCGCATGCAAAAGAATTGAGGCCCTGTAAAATCTCAGGATGGTGGTTCATTTAGGGTAGAGCTGCCTACCATCCTGTTACTGCACGAGAGACAGAGATTTCGAACTGCTGTTCTTGTTTTTAAAATGTTTACGTGCTGAAACTCCAGATAGGTGAGTTAAGGCCAGTTCTAACAGATTCAGGAATATGTCTTCTATACAACGCCAGTAGGCCCAGTGAAACTTACGGGAATTTAGATATGATTCAGGTGACGTGAGAGCTTTTTTTACTCCAGGATGTATTTTTTAAATAAAATGAATGATTAGATGGGTATGTTTTTAAAGGGCAGCAGTTTCTTACAAAATTGTTTTTCATTTTAACATAAAATAGTCTGTTATTGTACTCGGTGCAAAGTATGCTATTTAGTACTTTTAAACTTAATGCAGCAGAAATTGCACTATTGCACTATTGTGTCTTGGGTTTTATTCTTGTTTTTTATCAATGCAGTCTTCAACAATGTTTAATTTGTTAGTCCCTCACACTTTAAATCGTGCAGTTCTCATCAGCTAATTGTTTTTAATATCTAGATGTTTGAAAATCTCAGTTTAAGCACTGGGAATGGTAAACAAGGGATCTTCTTGGGATTGCATGTTACTGAAATTTTTTATTTCGCTTTGTGAAGAAACAGCTGGTGCTCTGTTAAATGCAAATGAAACAGAGTACTTGCAGTCTTTTTATTGCAAATCATGTATGTAAAGTATTTCACACTTTTGAGCTTGTATCTGAGGTAGAGGAACACATTAAATGCAAACTCATATTGCTGGTGTATAAAGGATTGATAAAAGTATGATGATAATGGCAAGGGAGTGGTGGCACAGTATTTCACTGGTATGTTTCAAACTTGATTCAGATGATTTTAATTACGAACTATGAAACCAGATGAGATAGGGAGATTGTGTATTGATACTGTTAGCATCTAACATAAAGAACATGTAGCAATCTAATCACAGAGGTCAAATATTTTGCTGCTTTGGAGCGGATTAGGATACTGTATATCTCTTATTACCTTCTGGGGAAAATACTGTGTGTATGACCAAATGTCCTGTTGTGTGAGTCTATTTTTTAATTATTATTTTCTGGAAAAGCTATTGAGCTTTTTGGAGCTCAGCACTTTTCTGCTAGTAACATTTGCTGTAATCGGCTGTGGTTTTGATCATTTGACAGTTTTCATTAGGGCCAGTCTCAAGGAGATCAGTAAGCAAATTTTGTCCTAACTGCATGATTTGTGTAAGTACCTATCTAGCATCTGTTAAAGCTGTTGAATGGCTTCCACTGTGCTGAGTATGCTCTGGACTTAGAGTGCAATCCCTAACTAGTAGCTGTTTTACCTAGTAATTTACCATTGCTAGGAGTAATTGTGTGGCTGTATGCTGGAATAAAGTACATACTTTTATCACTTTTTGCTTTGTAAAACTCATCTGTCTAAGAGTTATCTGTGTTCACATGTGCAATTCAGGGAAATGTGTGGAGATGTTTTTTTTCATGCTCACATATTACAAATATTTAATTCAAGAATTGTTCGTAAGTTCAAAAGACCTTTGGTGACAGTAGAAATATTCTCAGAAACTCCTATGAAGGCTGCTTTGATTAGATGAAATAATTGTAACTCAGGTTACTCAGAAGCTACAGAAAACCCCTGCCTTAGACTTTAGTATTAGTATGATTTTTCTCAGAACAATTTTGCTTGACTGCCTTGTTGAATTGCTGCTCCTTTATGACTGCTGTTTTTCAATGGGCCACCCATTAAACCATTTCTACCTCCTTGGCAAATGACTGCAGAAGTAATCTTTATCTTGTTTCTTAAATTGTTGTTTGGCTATTTATCTGTTACTGCTGGGTCTGGAGTAGGGTTTTGTAGTTGTTTCTTACGTGCTATACATAATGTATACTGAAAAGGTTAGGTATAGGCTTTCTTATATGTAATACTGCAAACCGTAAGCTCTAGATCTGAGTTATAGTAATTTTCTTAGGAGGATTAAAACTCTGCTCTTTGTCTCTTTGATAAGATCCATCCAGCTGTGCTCAGTTTAATACAACAGCCACAGGAAAGCGAATATTAACAGGTTGACTTATGTGTATATTCTCTGGGGGCCAGGGTATAAAAGATTAATTCTTACTATTAGTTCTTTACTCTTGGGAGTACTCTTTTACACGGGGGAGCAGTGGGGGGCATCTTTTACTTTGCCTTTTGAGTTCAAATGTTAATAATAACTGTTTTGTTTTCAGGTTACTCTGGTTTTGATTAAGCTCATGACCACAAATCCTGTTTTTTGCCAGTTTACATGGATGTATATCATTGTATTTCAAATGGATTTATATTATTGTATTTGCATGTTACTGGATACAGTCACCTTTTAAAGTCCCTTGTAATAGTTTCTTCTTATACTTACAGTCTTTTGAGAAGTTCTTCAGCTTTCTGAGTGCCCCTGAAAAACAGTTCCCTTTCCTAATATAGCTGTATTTCTTGGCTAAGGTGTAAGTTTGCACAACACCTTCTATCTCAGTATTAATCTTTTTATTCACATAATAGATACAAGTGTTCCATGAGGACTCTCAGCTGTTAAAATTAAGCTTAAGAAGGGTTCAGTACCAATATCTGGGTTTTGGCTTCTGCTTAGGTTCTTAGCATTAAACTCTTGTTCTATTTCTTAGTTACGCCCTACAAGATCCTGGCTTCTTTGAGGTTTGGCCATGGTCGTAACTTCAAAGCCTAAGTCTGAACTTAAAAGTTTGAACCTAAACCACATTGGATAACTATGTGTTTGGTGTTAGTAGCTGTGGAGAATGGTGTAAGTACAAGGGACACTTAAGCCTGAAGGAAGGATGATAAGTGTTAACTACATGTGTACAAGTGTTACATAATTTGACACTTTTGAAATGGTGAGGGATATTATGGTCATGAGTGGTTGCAGATGGTTGGACAGGCATGCACCAGCATATGGTTCTGGCCCCTTTAGAGGAAGCAGAGTCATTGCCCAGGAACTGCAATAGCAAATGACTGTGGCTCAGATCCACTTCAAAAGCTCTGGTTTTGATACCTACGTGCCCATAGAGTCTCATTGAAGGACTGTGTGGCATTATTCAGTGAAGACTAGCTGGGAATTTGTTGCATCTAATAAGTGATACCATTCTGGATCTGATCTGCTGCAGTACTGTATTGGGATCTGGTTCGTTAGGTGTAGTGATGTGGTCCTCTGGGGCTGGGAAAATATTTTGGTCTCAAACTGGAGATTTTGGAGGTAGAGACAGGAGTTTGGAGAATCATGTTCCTTAGGGTAATTTTTTTTTTTTTTTTTAAAAACAGCTCACTGAAAACAGCAAAACTAGGAAAGATAGGATTTTCATCAGCCTAAATTAATTCACCTTTTCTTTCCCTTGCTATGCTTTAGAATTTTAGTAAGGTGTAGGTCTTGTTCAGACACTTTTCCTAGGTTATCTCACAGAAATGAAGGTATGACAAAAAAGGCACTTGCATGTGTACAGTTGTATGTATTGTGTGTATGTATTGTGTGTATGTATACATATACACACACCCCTCAAACAATGGATGCTGGTCTTGGGGCTTCTCACTTTAAAGCTGTATATTTAGAGCCAAAGTGATTAACTTCAGCAATGTCCTACACTTTCAAAAAGTGGTTGGAGAGATTGTTGTGTATAGCAGATAAGTTGCCACATTGAAACCACAAACAGGCATGGGCTGCTTTTGTGTGTTCTGATGCCAAGATTTGAACTGCAGTAAGGAGACTACTGGGTTTCTTGTGTGGGAGCAACCTCAGCTCTGGAAGACATGCCTGTGTAGCATCTGAATGGCAGGTTATTAGTTGAGGCATGGTGGCATTCAAAAAGGATTCTGCCACTTCTGAATTCAGGGTACTAAGCCAAAACTTGCTGGATGGAGTCTCTGCTGTCTTGGTATGTTCTCAACAGGTTCAATTACCTGTAGCAGGAACAACTTGCTATCTGAAGAAATGGCATTCTTTGAAGCACCTGTGGATAGATTAAGGCACTGCTACAGGTGACATAGCAAGAATACCATCATCTACTTTTCTTGGCTATTTAAAAATAACTTGGGAATAATAGCCCTATATTTCTTCACCCCCTTGTAAATGGCTAGCAAAGTTTTGAAATTCCTAATGGAAAAATAAAAAACTAGAAACTTTTATTGCTGTTTGTTAAAAATCAGGAGAAAATACTCATTCTGAAAGCAGATTTTGCTAGGATTTATTATTGCCAATTTCTAAAACTTTCTATAACTCAATGCGAAGACCATGTTCATCAGCTTGTTCTCGCAATGGAAGATTGTCATGGTGTACAAGGCTTGTAGTCATAAATAATGGCTGTCATCCTATGATGTTAAAGTTTGAAGCTATGTAAGGTAACCCTCAGAGCTTGTTTATATCTATATTAATGTGACGTGAGTACGGATTTATCCCCATTCACCTCCTCTTTCCCAATATTATTTAAAAAATAAAGCTGTGGAGCTGCTGATTCAGGGAGAATAAAAAAGCTGAAGAATGAGCATAGTCTTTATAATTGGCAGTTAAGATTAGTATGTAGGTGTCGTGGTTTAACCC
>VZTQ01006875.1:79090-225087 GCA_013400755.1 Pelecanoides urinatrix | reverse complement strand
ATCCGCTTTTCGGACAACACCAAGACTAAATAAACTACTTTCTTTAGGCTCTTCAGGGCTTAGGAGCTCTGATGATGCTCTGGAGGAAGGAAGTGATGCTTCTCACAAGCACAGTAAGAACCAATGGTTTTTAGGGGGCTGCAGTCCCCGGTGGTCCCAGGTCCATGCAATCACCCTAAGAGGGAGACGTCCCGGCCGGGGGACTGGAAGTGGCCACGTCCCACAGCCAGGGGAGAGGCACAGGCGGTCCTGGGGATAAGGCTGGTGTGCGAGGAGGTCCCATGCTGTGCAAAGTGGGGGAGGTGGGGATGGGTGCGGAGCTGGGGTCTGGAGGCCAGCGGGTAGGCAGAGAGAGGAACTTCAGAGACTCGGTCAGGGGTGCACAGGAGGTGCAGGGTGTACAGGGGGTGATGAAGAGGGGTAAGAGATGTGCGAGGGGTGCAGTGGAGGGGTGCTGGGTATGTGGGGAGTAAAGGAGGGGTGTAGGGGTGCAGGGGAAGGGTGGGGGTTTGGATGTAGGGGGTGCAGAGAGGGGGTGCAGAGGAGGTGTGCAGGGTGAGGCCCAGGCAGGCAGGACATGAGAAAATGTGTGGCAGCCCAGTGGTGCCTGAGGCTCCGGGAGCTGCTGGAGAACCAGGAGCCCCATGCACGAGGAGGCTCAGCCTGCACACCGGCAGGAGGGAGCTCATCCCCTCTCCAAACCACATCTAAAACATCCCACCACTTTCTGCTGCAGGAAAGATCTCACCAGATGTGGCCTGGTCGATACGGACTACTCCAGCCACACCAGCCTCCTCAGCAACTGGCAATACCAGGGACTGGCCATCTCAGTGCTGTTTCTCTACAGTAAGTGTCAGAGGAAGCACAAAAAAGCACAGTGCTGCCCAGGGAGGTGAGGGTTGTGGTGGGCAGACCCTCCAACAATCCCCTGCCAACGGGATGGGAGCTGCTGGACAGTTTGTCCCGCTGCTCTGGGGGTGTCGGCGGCTGGGTGCCCCAACATGCTCCCGGTGCCACCACATGGGAGGAGGAGGAAGTCTGGGGACATTGAGCCAGGCTGCAGCCACATCTCTGTCCCTGCAGGCAGAGACGCTGAAGTGAAACCCCACATGTTGGAGAAATTCAGAGACACCATGAGCCAGATGGGACTTTCCAAGGAGCAGATATCATGCTGCCCAAAGCCAGTAAGAGCAACCGGCAGCCCCTGTCCCCGGGTCCTCCATGCCAAGGGGTCCCCTACACTTGGCTCTCGCATGGAGCACAGAGGTGGCGAGAGGTAGAGGGTGATTTTGGCACCTTCCTGTGGCTGCTGCACTGAGGACCGGGGGAGCATGGCTCAACAGCCAGGGTGGTGGTGCCCTGGGATGCACTGAGCTGGGGCAGGCTCAGCCCTTGCAGGCAGTGCACGGAGTGTGAGGCAGAAACATTGCTACCAGCCGGGGTCCATGGAGGATTTTAGTTGGCACAACCCTCTGGGTGGGTGCTGAGCAGCTTTCCCCAGTGCCGCGTTACTCCTTGGGCTCCTCTCTGGAGCAGGAGATGAGCCTCATCCCTCATTTTCTTTGCAGAGGAGTGCACCCTGCCATCGGAGTAGGTGAGCCAGAGCTCCGGCTCTCCAATCCTGGGGCTGGGACAAGCCCCCAGCACCTTCCCACCCTGCCAACCGCAGCCTTGGGCACAGGGACTCTTGGTACCACTGCCCAAAAGCAGCCCAAAAGCACCATTCTGGGGAGAGGCTGAGCACCAGATAAAGGCCAGAAAAGCCACTTTTTTCTTTTTTTTCTTTCTGCAAAGTAAATTGTGAGATCTGAAACTCGGCATTAGCAAGAGATGTGGCCTCAGCCTGCATTTTGGGAGGCTGGGAACCAGCAGCCATCTGCAACCAGCCAGACCCTTGGAGCTGGGGCTGGGCTTGTGGTGAGCAGCAAGCACTGCTCCAGAGAGGGGGAATGGGATCAGGGCATCCCGGGATAACTCAGGCTGGAAGGGACCTTTGGAGGTCTGTAGTCCAACCCCTTGCCACAGCCAGGCCCAGGTTACTCAAGCTTTCATACAGTGGGGTCTTGCAAACCCTGAGGGTGGGGACAGTGCGGCTTGAGCAGGTCCATCTCTGCCTCCCCCAGGAGAGCAGGTCCCATCTCACTGCCGGCCCTGCTCACCCACCCCTGACGGGTCAGTGCTGGAGGATCCAGCTCAGGTCCCTGCTCTGCAGCCCCCAGCCCCGCCATGTTCGGGGCTGGCTTCTGTGACCCCTTCCGCCTCGCTGCCTGCCTCTGGCTCCCAAATAGAGATGGTGACTCTGCCCCATGGCTGAGTATGATTCTGGGGAGTGCTGGAATCCTCACATAGGTGCTTTGGGCTCTCAGACATCCCCTGTCTACATAGGCAGCATGGGGTGGGGGTCTCCTCCTCACCCTGCCAGGACTCACAGACTCCCTGGACACACACCAGTGCCTACCCAGTTACCTCCCATTTGCTCCCACTGCTCTTGCCCAGCCAGGTGGCAGCAGGCTCAATGTGCACGTGGTTACACCACCATCCCCACCTGCTTCTCCTGCAGACCCCCTCGCTCAAGTGCCCCTGCTCGGGGCTGCACCGGCCCCTGCACTCAGGTGCTGTCCCGGCACTTGCTGGGTTTGCCTCTGCACAGACCCATTGCTGGTTCCCAGCCATTTGCCACAGGCGGCTTTTGGTTGCTCCTGGCCACAGCCATGCTGCGGACCTGCGCTCCAGGTCAGCTTCGTAACTCCTCTCCGCTACAGATCTGGTCCCTGTGTCCTCACCCCCACCAGAAGCCAGCCCCTGGCCCTGACGCCGAGAGGGGGAACCCCCAGCAGCTATGGGACTCTGGAGAGCCCACAGTGGGGCAGAAACACCAACCACCCCATTGAGGGTGCACAGCCCTGGCAGGGCCAGGTCAGCTGCAGTGCCCAGGGATCTGCCCCAGCCCTGTGGGCGAAGGGTCCTGGCTGGACCCTGCCCTCGAAATGCCAAGCCCTGGCCATGCGATGGCACCACCACGCTGCACAAGGGCACCCGCCTCCGGAGCAGCAGTCCCCTGGGTGCAGCCGGAGGTGCTGGGTCTGGTGACACATGGAGACAGGACCTGGCAGGGACTTTGCCCACCAGCTGAGGTTGGCCTCTCTGTCACTTGGTTGACAGGGACAACACAGGGCAGAAGAGGAGCTCGGCTCTTTCAGAGCATATTGAATCACCGAGTGTATTAGGGATTCGTATCAGCATAAATGGGACCAGTTTGCCCCAGTATCCCTTTGGTTTGGCCCAGTATCCATCCCAGTAATACTCCAACCCCACCTTCCGGCAGGGCAAAAAGCAGCAGGTTAAAGATGTGGTTACTGGTTCAAGCATGGGCACTTGCCTCAGTTCTCCCAGCACCATCGCCTGGTGTGCTTGCTGGTCCCAGAGATGCATGTTAAAATTTAGAAGCAACTAATGAGTACAGAGCTCCAGCAAATTAGAGAGCAAAGGAAATACAGGGTCTTTCCTTTGGAAGTAAAATCCCAGGCTTGCCCAGACAGCTGGCAGGAACAATAGGCCAAGGAAATTAAGGAAGAAAGAAAATTTTAAGAGATATCTATTCTGCTGAAGGCTGCAAAGAGCATTGTTCCTACGGCTGGCCCCACGCCATGCTGTCACCCATCTCTGCCTGCACCTTCCTGAACAGCCTTGGTGGCAGCGAGAGCTGTGGGCAGGCAGCAGCCCCTGCCAAAGTGTCCCCAGCATGCCTCACCCCCAGCCGCTCGCTCTCAGCAAACCTTGGAAAGCCACAGAGCAGGCTGACAGCCTGCCAGGGCACCACTGGTGTTCTAACAGGGCTCCCGCCACGAGTGCCATCGGCTGGGGCTGAGCCCAGCCACGAGGCACAGCGCCGGCTGTGGGAATCCCTCCACTGAGAATTAGGGACTGAAATGGCAGCACACGTCGGCCAGCAGGATCCCGGACAGTGGGTCCCGTCGAGCATCACGACATCTTGCTCGTGCCAAGATCTTGGGTCTGTGCCCGGAGCATGGGGCTGGAGATCAGACGCCTGGATTTTGCAAAGCTGCCTGTCTCAGCATCCCCTGCCTCTGTGCGGGAAGTCCTCGTGCAGCCCCGAGCAGCTCTGCAGTGCACAGGGACACTGGGGACAATAAGAACCTGGGACTCCTGCTGGATGTGGTGGTCAGTATGACTGGGGTGTCTGTGGGGCATTCCTGGGGCTGGTGGCTGTGGAGGCACGTCCTCACCGAGCACTCACTGTCCTGCAGCCAGCTGGGATGTTCGTGCTTTGAGGAGGACCCAAGGGTTGGAAAACAGACATGAGCCTGGCCCAATGTATGTGAATAGGGTTCGGAAGGGAGCTGACCACGTAGAGACCTGGGGATGTGGCTGTGACCAGGAAGGGAGGGGGTGTTTTGGCCATGCACGGCTCTATCCAAGGCCAGTGGCTGCAGCTGAGGTCTGACAAACTCAGTGCTCGCAGTCAGGTGCCGCACAGCCTGGCAGGCAGCGACATGGTGCCTCCTGCCATCAGCCCGGGCACTGCCCCAGCAGCAACCTGACCCCCGTGCGGGATTTCCCAGCCCCTCATCCCCAGTTCATGCCACTCCTGAGGGACTGGAGCAGTAACTGGGTCCCAACATCCATGAGCATCCCCCGCCCTCTGTTCCTGGAGTTGGGCAGAAACAGCACCTCTGCTGCCCTGTGCTCCTCACCTCTGTGCAGGCAGGTTGCATTTCTGGTTACAAGATTTAATGTTATCTGTCCCACCTGGCATGCAGAGTCACCACCACGCAAAATAGCGACACTGCCAAGCTAATGCACACTCAGAGCGGCTGTCCCACACCAGCGTTTTGGAAAACACTCGTGTTTAAAGGAGGGTGGTTTGGGGAGCAGGATAAGCCCGGTTTAGGTGGCCTTGCTGATGGCCTTGATGCCTACAAAGGGACCTGGAGTCCCAGCGCACAACGCCCCGCCCCGCAATTTGGCCATCAGCGGGGACGTGGACATCACCCACCCGCCCCCTCTGAGGGACTTCCCCCCCCAAGCCCGCGGGGGTGTGCCTGGGGAGGTGGGCTGAGATGATGGGGGACCGCAGCGGGGGTGCTGGCAGGGGTGGGNGGAGGATGGTGGCGGCCCGGGGCGCTGCCGCCCGCCGCGGAGCGCTGCTGCTGCTGCTCGCCGCCCTCGGGGCCTGCCGCCTGCGCCTCGCCCGTGCCGGTGAGTGCGTCTCTGTGTCCACCCCTGTGCTCCCCGTGATCACCGCNCCCCTGGACCCCCGCCCCCCCCCCCCCCCGTGTCTGTCTGTCCTCCCTCCCTCGCGGAGGACCGCGGATGGTCGTGTCCCCTTCCCAGGGGGTCCGCGTAGCCCCTCCCACGGCGAACCCGGTGCGGTTGCCCCCCTCATCCCCACCCCACGAGGGCTCAGCATCCATGGGTGTTCAGGCTCTCAGCCCCCTGGGAGGGGGCAGCGGGTCCCTTCCCGCACCGCGGCTCCCGTGCCCCCCCGCCCAGAGTTCGGGGGATCCGGGAAGCTGCCGTGGGTTAGGGGCCGCTCAGCATCCTTCCCCCGAGCAACCTGGTCCATGCATCCCCATGGCCTGAAAGCGAGGTGGGAAACGGCCCGCGGGCTCCCCCCCACGCAGCCCCACAGGCTCCCACCCCACCCGGCTCCTAGCCAGGCCCCGCAGCGCTCCCCGGGGACGGGCAGCGCCATGACCCTCCTGCCTGCTGCTGCAGGCAGGGCCCTGGCAGCGGGTGGCAGCGGCGCAGGCCTGGTCCCCGGCAGCGGTTTGGGGTGGCAGGAGGCACCCGCGGATATGGGGCCTGATCCTGGAGCGAGGAGGGAGCGTGGGCTTGTGGGAGTGGCCCTATGCTGTGGTGCTCGTGAAGCACCTTTCCTGGGGGGGGGAAATAATAAAAAAAAAAGCAATAAACCCCCAAAACAAACAAATAAAGCTGCTGTGGTGACCGAGCCATCTCAGGGAGCCGTCGGGAGGCTGTGTCAGGCCGGGCAGCGTGAGGGCTGGGCCAGGCCCGGAGCGCCCCGTTTCCTCGCCTGCCTGGAGTCGCTCCCTCGAGGGGAGCAGCAGCAGCAGCAGCATCGTCGCTCCATGGGGCTGAATCGGTGAGGGAGGTGTTTCTCCTCTCTCCCGGGGCAGAAAAAATGCGTGGCTTTCATTTCCCTCCCAGCAGCACCGCCTTCGGCCTTCTTTCGGTTTTCTTAAGGGTTGTTTTGGGGGCTTAGGGCTTGGGTTTGTTTCTTTTTTTTCAGTTTTGGGGTCTAGGTTAGTGCATTTCCCCTCCCGGCGGGTCTGGCCCTGGACGTGCTCCGTGTCCCCTTGCCCTGTGCCCGCTGCCAGGGTGCACAGGGCCGTGATGGGCATAAACACCACCCCTCCGAAAACCCCAACCGCCCCAAGCATTGCTGCCTGCAGGGAAGTCTGGGGGCTGCCTGCCTCTGCTGGTCGTGCCGGCAGGGAGGTGCGGTGTCCCTGCCTGGGGGGTGGCGTGTCTCGGGCAGGTGCTTTCCACCTCACTGGCCGCAGGAGCTGGGCAGCGCCTCCTCGCTCCCAGCATTATTTGCAGACCCGATATTGTTCTCCCTGCTCCGGCTCACCGGAGAGGCGGATGCCGGGCAGGCAGCCTGCCGTCAGCCGAGGACGGTGCGGCCTCGCTGCACTCCTGCCTGCTCTATGGGAGGGTGAGAAGGTGCAGGTTTCTTTTAAACCTCCCAGCGGTTCGAAACATCCGGGTCTTTCCATGCTGGGGGACTGGAGGCGGAGGTGGGGATGCTCCTGCGCTCTCCCTCTTCCCATGTGTCAAGGCCAAGGTAGCCCAGGTGGGGGTACCGGTGACACAGGCTGCGATGGGAGGAAGGAGATCTGGGCTCTGATGCAGCCGCCGGTGATCCAGGATAATCTCCGCTGCCTCTGAATTTAAGGGGTTGGGGCAGGATAAGGTGGCCTGGCAGTGCTGCTGGGGAGGGACCCCTCAAGGGGCTGCTCGAGGCAGCTGTGCCTGTGGGCTGTCGCAGGGGGAAGGTAGCAGAGTTTCCCCTTCCTTTCCCCTCCCTTCCCAGCCCCGGGGGCTGCCAGAGACAAGGCAAGTGCAATGGGCCTCGCTCCACCAGCAGCAGCCTGCTCCAGCGGCTGGGTTATCGCACGCTCTCGGCACAGGTGGGGTTGGGATGAGTGGCTCAACCTCTTTCCCCCAAGTGAAGGCTGAGGACGGTTTCTTTGCGCTGTTTCCAATCACGTCATCGTACTGCCTGGAAATGCCGACGGCAGCATCCCACTGCCGGGAGGTTGGGTCTGTGCTGCATGTGGCGGTGGGGAGCTCTGGGCTGGGGTGCCTGGAGGAGCATCCCTGGGATGGCTGGGCTGGGAAAGGAGTCACTGTCCTGTCCCCGCAGCCTTCCTTGCTGAGCACAGTGGGGCAGGGGAAACGCTGGCTCTTTCTTCCCATTTTATAATTTCCTTTCTGGATAGATGGGGCAGAGCTCGGCTTTCTCTGGGGACGGCTGCAAGGTGGAGGTGGCAGGGCCAAGGGCAGCTTCTGCTCCAGGGCGTGCTGCTGAAGCTGGCTCCTGGCGAGGAGAGAGCCAGGGGAGAAGGTCCTGGACCACCATACCTGCGTCCTCCTGCCTCTGCAGCTTCAGCAAAGCTTCTTCAAACGAGGGCTGGCATCTCCCCCTCCCCACCTTCATCTGCCAGTGCTGCAATCCAGAGGCCCCTGCAATAGATGCCATCTCCTGGGACGCAATGGCACTTGGCACGGTGACATCCTCACCTTGCCGAGGGCTTGGTCTGAACTGAAGGAAGGCTTTGGAGGTGGTGCAGCCAGTGGTTTAGTTTAAGTTGGTGCTCCTTAGTTGTATTTTTTCCCCACGTGTCTCTATCCAGCACACCCAGTTTCAGGCAGAAACGCTTCCTCACCTATTTTCTGGCTGCATTTCCTGGAGCGTCAGTGAGAGTCAGACTTCTCACCTCTTCTCAAGTAATTTGGTTGCCAAATTTCTTCTATTATTATTATAAACAAAAAAAGATTTTCCAAATGGGATGACAGGCGAGAATCTTTTTTTTTTAATAACCCTGAAAACCCCAGCCCCACTGCTGCAGCCAGCACTTTGCATCAGAAACACCCGGAGAAGCTGTTCAGCAAAAAACAAGTGGTCCTTTCTAGTCCAAGTGACCCATTTGGCCACGTGTGAACTGGCCGGCTCCTCGCTGCCTTTCTTCCTCGTGCTGCTCAGGGATACGGGTGGGAGCAGAGATGCTGATGCCGATAGCTGCTGCCCCAGCTCTAAAGCAATACAGGGACTTCTTGACATCCAGAGCTGGGCATGGCAAGGCAGGAGCCATCCCCTATGAAGTCCTCACGGCTCAGCCTGTGGTGGGATTGTCCATCCCTTGGCTTTTAATTTGCCTGCTTTGGAATTACAGCGCTGGGGAGGGAGCCGTGGCGGGGTCGGGGCGCAGCGGGCTCTCCCCAGGGACCGTCATCCTGAACACTGAAGCTGTGGCAGCTCCAAGCCCCTCTTGGGAGGATCGCAGCGGTGCCTGGTGCAACGGACTGGCTGTCCTGCCGAGCTTCCCAGGGCTCTGCCCAGTGGGTGAGCAGGGGGTGGTCTTTGAGCCCCCCGACATCACGCAGGTTGGTCTGCAGAAAGCAGATATTTCCAGCTTTTGCTTGAGACACAGAGAAGGTCATCTGCGTCCCCCTGGTAGCGGTGGGCAATGGTCCTGCTCAGCGGCGTGCAGCCACCCCGTCCCTTCGAGCCCCCTGTGGCTGCACGTCGGGGGGTCCTCTGCCATGCTGGTGCAGACCAAGTGTTTCCTGTGTGGCAGCTGGGGCATCACTCCCCCGGGAGCTGCACGTTGCTCCCAAATTGAACTTTCTGTGACTTTATTCTTGGAGATAACATTCCCCCCACGTTCTCCGGGGTTACATCTGCTCCGCTGGCTCCCACCGTGAGAAAGGAGCCCTTGTGGGTAGGCAAGGTGTGGGGGAGCTGGGGATGTGGTGCATGGGCATCCTACGGGGCTCCGCGGGTCGGTACCTGTGCCAGGGACCCGGGCAGGGTGCCGTCTGTAGGCCTGGGGAGGAAGAATGGATGGAAAGAGGCCCCTGATCTCAGTGATCCTCATTCCCAATACGGTCAGCATCAAGGAAGAGTTTATGGTTTATGGAAGAGACGTGGTGAAAGTCCCTCCTCTCCTTTTGCTGCAGCTTGCTGGGGACCCGCAAACCCGTGTGTGCCCACCCTGTGGGTGCCAACGTAGGGAGAGCTGGAGCTTGGGGTGGGAAGACTGTGGTCCCGGAGCCTGGGAGATGCTGCAGTTACATTGTGCAGGGATTCTCAATTTCTCTGGCAGCTCTGGGTGCGAGTTTGGGGTCCACAGGTGGTCTCAAGTGTCTGGAGTGGGACCCTGGCCTAACCCCAGGGCTGCGCTGCCCGGAGGGTGCTCCCTGGGGATGCCATGGCCCCGCAGAGCCGCCCCCCTCCCCAGGGACCCCTCACCCCCCAGGGGCGCCTACGCCCTTCCTGCAGCGCGAAGGGGAAGACGAGTCCAGGATGTTTGCCTGAAACGTCTCTTCTGGGCCGTGGGGGTATTAAGGGAGGTAATCGGTTTAGCTCTGCCGCACACTTACGAGTGGGCGCTGGGGACAGGAGGGGTGACAGCGTGATGGGGCACTGGGGACAGGGAGGTTGATGGTGCTGGGGAGTTGAGGGGTGATGGGGATGTTGGGGATAGGAGGGGTGACAGGGTAGCAGTGACAACGGGGACAGGGAGGGTCACGGGGTGGCCGGTGTGCTGGGGACAGGAGGGATATGGGGCCACTGGGGATAGCAGGGGTGATGGCATGGTGCGGGCCCTGGGAACAGGAAGGTTGATGGGGGGTGCTGGGGACAAGAGGGGTGATGGGGATGTTGTGGATAGGAGGGGTTATGGGGTGATGGGGTGCCAGGGACAGGAGGGGTGATGGGGTGGCCTCTCCCAGGTGCAAGTGCTGGGTCCCTGGGCACTGGGGACAGGAGCTGCCATCGGTCCCATCCCTGCATTCATCCCATAAACACGGTGCCCTCGTGCTTCGTCCCCATGGGGAGCTCTGGGTCTGGTCCCTGATGGGTGCAGTGGCTCCCCCAGGCCGCTTGCTCCCCAAAACACGGCCCCAGCGCTGCTGCCAGTGCTGGAGTATCTCCCTCCCCTGTCTGGGCTTTACCGACCGCTGCTGCCGTGGGGGTGACTAGAGCACCGAATGGCAGCAGCAGGCCTGTAATTAGCCGCTTCATGAGCTAATGATAATTGCAACGGGGAGAAACTGACCGTTAAGTGTCTGGAGTGCACTTTGAATTGGAGGAAGGAAGCGCAGCCGGGGCAGGTCCCGGTCCCTGCCTCTTTCCATCCCAGAGCACCGGAGCACTGCGGTCTGGCAGCGGCCCACCCTAACCAGTGCACCCAGTGGCGTGTTGCTGGGGTCTCTCCCACATGATGGAGGGGGGCAAAGCCTTTGCGGGAGGGAGGTTTGCTCTTTGGTGGGGGGGACCATCGCTTCAGGCGGGTGACACAAGAGGTGACATGTTAGCAGGCATGCTGGCAGGGACCTTGGCTCATCGTGGCACAGGGGTCTCCCAGGCTCCTGGCCCTTGTTCCTTTCGTGTAGAAAGGAGATGGTGATAGAGGTAGAGGGCAAAACGGGGGGAAGGCACCGCTCTTGCTGTGCACCCATAGCACCCATGGGTGCTGCCTGGGCTCGGCTGGGGGTCTGCAGAGGATTGCTCCTGGGGAGCCCATGGCTCTTGCGTGTGGGAGGAGCGGCTCTGCCTCGGGGAGCTCATCGTCTTGCATCTGTCGGGGATTATTTCCCAGCCGCCCACTAAGCCGGGAGAGGGGGTGGCCCCGGTAAGCTGCCAGTAATGTGACCCAGCCTGCAGCCATAATTCTTGGCTTCCTGGCTGGAAAGGAGAAGGTTTCCCTGAGCCACAGGGGATAAAATCCAGCCCCAGTGGTTCACGATGTCCTGCAGGTATTTATCATTGGTGGCGGCTGAGTCAGCGTGGGCGCAGCCGTGGGCGCAGCCGTGGGTGCAGCCCGGGCAGGGTGCGGTGATGTGGCCCCTGCTTTTCCACCTACCTCTGGCCTTGCATGTCTGCCGGGATGCGGGCTGCCCGCCGGGGGGTCCCCGCTCGCAAGCCATTGGAAAGCCATAAGCGTTGGCCCCTATAGCCCCTGGGACCTGCTGAGAAGTGACCGTGTCCCCAAACCCCCATTTCAGGGTGACGAGTGGGTGGGAGTGCTGAGGCTGGTGCCAGGCGCGGGTCAGATGGTGGGGGCAGGACAGACAGACTCCCCACCCCGAGTGAGGTGGCCTGTGCTGCTGCCGCTGCCTCCGAGCTGCCCAAGAGTGTTTAATCAGCAAAATAGTGCTGGTGCATCTTTACCAAAGGCTGCAAAATGTCTCCCGGCAGCGTGGGACGGCAGCGAGGTGTGGGAGGGCTTTGGCTTTGCCAAAGAGCATCTGGCCCCAGTGGGCGCAGCGATGCTTCGCTGGGGAGCTGCCGCTCCACGGTTTTATTTCCAGCCCAGCAGTGGGAGCACGCGGGAGTGCACGGCTGCTCACAGACGGCTGAGCTGTGCTGGTGCGGCTGCGCCAGCCCTTGGCCTGGCAGCTCCTTGGGTGCTTGGCTGGGTGAGGTGGGCTCACGTCTCTCGCCTCCCTGCTGGCAGTAACGGGTCTGCAGGAGGAGCTCGCTGGTGGGCATGGCTCTGCTCTGCCGCAGCTCACCAGGCCGGCGGGTGCCCTGGCAGACTGGGCTCTGTGGGTGCTGTCCTGCTGATCGGTCAGTGCCCGGCCATTGCCAGGAGGAGAGAGAGCTGGATCCGAGCCCTTTGCTCGAGGCTGCTCAGGGCTTCAGGTGGGTCCATGCGTGGAGCAGAGCTGTAAAACCCCCTGCACCGCAGGGCACAGCCCGCCCCAGTGCAGGCACGGCGGTGGTGCCAGGGCTGCCCATCCCCTGCCATGCTGGCACAGCGAGGGTCCGGCACCGTGCCGCGCTGCCCATTGGGGTGTCCCAGAGCACTGTGGGGATGCGAGGAGGGGTCCCCCTCGCCAGTAGATCCGCCGTGCTGTGTACCCGGCATGCCCACGCTGGCCCCGCTAACCCGCTTGCAGCGGCGCTCTGCACCTTGGCCCTGACCACTGGCTGTTTCGCCTGTCGCGCTGTGCCAAACCTTGGAGCCCAGCCAGTAAAAATGGAATTTAAAAAAAACCCAACCCCTGCCCCTGCCCCAGCCCCAGTGAGCACTGGGCAGGTACAAAGCCCATTGGTATTTGCTTGAGCAAAACCTGATAAACAAGACTAAAAGTGGGTGGTTCAAGCTGCGAAGAACAGCAAGGTGCTTTTTGGCATGGGGTGGCATTGGGGACAGCCTGGGGTCCCCAGTACAGGTGGGTGCATACCTAGCTGAACCAGGGCCGGCGATGCAGAGCAGGCAGGTTTGGGCGGGCAGCACTGGGGAAATGGCATATGGCATCTGGTTTTCCTTTTTCTTTCTTTTTCATTAACCATTTCTTCTCTTCCTGAATGCCTGATGCAAAGCTTTTGGGGCTGGAGACAGCCTGGTGCTGCAGGGTCACCCCGGCACGGCAGGGGACGCAGCGTGTCACCCTCCCGAGGTGGCACAGCCTCTACAGGGCTGGAGCTGCCCATGAGCAGCTGGAAGGGGACAGTGAGCCAGAGCCAGCAGTGCCCAGGGAAGGTTGGGGGACCGGGGGGATCTTGCTCAGCTCGGTGCCCCCCCATGGGGCTGTGGGATGGGGCGAGGTGTGACGTTGGCTTGGTGACTGGCTCCTGCAAGAGATGCACAGGGCTCTGCAAGGCGACAGTGGTCACCTGTCCCCTGGGGCACGTGGTGGCCACCATCCCGCCTGCCACAGGCAAGGGGGCCGCATCCTCTGCTGCCTCCCAGCTCTGCCTGGTCCCTGCCGGGGTCTGGAGCTGCGGTTTGCTGGAGCTGTTTCCATCCATCTGGGTGCCATCTCCCCTTCCTGCAATGCCCATCAATCCAGCTCCTCTTCCCTTGTTGCACCAGGTGGGTTGCCAGGGTGAGGAACATGGATTTTTCTGGCTAGTTAAGGGGTTTGAGTAGCAAGGACACGAAATCCTGCTCCCTCGGCCTGGCAGGGGGAGGCTGCCTGGTGCTCCCCCTTCCCCCAGCCCTGAGACGCAGGAGCAGCTTGAGATTTTGGGGTGCTTGTAGACGGGGTCCGCTCTAAAGTGGGGATGGGCTCTAGGGCAACACTGGCAGTTGGGGAGGTGAAGTGTTGGGGTTGCCAAGGGTTTGGCATCCCCCCACCTCTGGGGAAGCCTGGCCCTCCGTTTCCTCCTTGGCATTGAACCCGAAGGGGGACAAGGCTCTGGGAGCCCATCGTGATGGCCTCAGAGCTGCAGCAGGCAGCTGCCCTCGGCATGGCTCCCGTCTCCTCTGCCACACAGCCCCGCTCTCTCCTCAGACCCCTGCCCGCCCCGCACTCGCTCCGTCTCTTCCCAGCACTGGGCGCACACTGCGCTGCCTGCAGTGCCTGTACACTGGGGCCCCAGTGCGGGCAGCCCTCCCCGCAGCGCCGGCCGGGGCTGGTGGCTCCAAAGCAGCCAGCAGCGGCATTTCAGCTGCCTGTGGTGGCATTTTCCGTTGTTCCTGGGTGGGGATGCTGCCGGCAAGACAGTCCCCTCAGCGGGAGCATGGTGCAGCCGGGGTGTTTGCTGCGCAGGCAGGGCAGGCAGGGGGGATGCTGAGGGGGCACCCCTGCCCCCCAGCCTGCAGGGACACCCCTGCCCCCCAGCCTGCGGCACAGGGCTGCTGGCACTGACATAAGCCACTCTGGGACCATCCCTGCCAGCGTGCTTTATCAGCTGGGCCAGACCTCAGTGCCCGCCCAGCTGAACCAGAAAAGCTGGAAGCCCCAGGTGGCCTCAGGGACGGGAAGCCTGGTGGCACGTGGCCTTTGCGTGGACAAACCTGCCGAAGCAAAAAGCAAACAAGCACTTTCAGCTACGAAGTGCTCTCCAGTGGGCCGGCACGTGCCAGTGCTGCTGCTGGAGGGGGTGGCAGGGGGGCCCAGGCTGCATGGCCACGGCCGTGCCGTGTCCTCCGTCCCCAGGAGCAGCGTGACTGGGTCAGCATCTGCGGAGAGCCCCGCTCTGCTGCGCGGGAGGGGTCTCCATCTGCTGCATTTTCAGGGGCAGGAGCATGGCAGTGATGTGAGTGGCCGCAGGCAGGGGCAGGGCTCCCGCTGGGGCTGCTGGAGCAGTGGCAGAGCCGCACTGGCCGGGATCGTAGTGCCAGCGGCTGTGCCCGGGGAGGGGGGGTCATTCCTGGGGGTATGGCCATGCCTGGAGCCTGGCTCCCCTCCGCCTCCTTTCAGGTGCAAGAAGCAGCAGGGCAGGGGGGATGCAGCCGAGTCGGGGAGCCCGGCAGGGCTCAGGGCCGCTGGCACGGTGTCGGTTCCGGTGTCGGTTCCATTGCCGGTGTGTGCCACCCGTGGTCGGTGTGTGCAGCGGGAGCGGTGCCAGGGCTGGAGCACCCACCCGGGTGACCCCAAGCATCCAGCCTGGCTTTAGCTGTATTATTGTGGCTGCTGGCAGTTGAGGCGGTGACCACCCGGCTCGCCCCGAGGGTTGTGTCCCTGGGCATGGGGGGAGTGGGACTGGGGCTCTTGGGTGTCTCAGCCCGCCCTGCTCCTGCCTGCTGCTGGCAGGAGGATCTGCCCCGGGGAGGCTGTAGGGCAGAGGGAAGCAAGACCCTGGGGGCTGGGGTGTGGTGTGGGGCAGGACGCCTGCCTGCCTGCCCAGGGCTGGCTCCAGCCCTTCAGAGCCAGGAGCAATTTGCAGGGCCGGGAGGAGAGCCCCAGATGGTGCCAGCTCACAGCGGAAGCACTGGGAGGGCAGGCAGGCTGCAGGCAGGCTGCAGGCAGCTCCCGCGTCACCTGGCCGGAGGAGGAGTGACCTTGGAGTGGAGCTGGCAGACACCACGGCGCTGTGGGCCCCGGGCTGCCGCCGCTGCTGGTGATCTGCCATGCCCTCGGCCGTAGTCATACCTCCGGCTGCAGCTGTGCGCCAGCGTACGGAGGCTCAACATGGGAGTGGAGACCAGCACCCCTGTTCCCTGGGCACCCCAATATCCCCCCCGCACCTGGCGTGGCCCCGTGCCCTTGCTGCCATGCGGGGCCGAACCCCATGGCCCTGGGGCAGGCTGCTCCCGGCGGGCAGGCGTGAGCTCCGTGCCCGCTTGTCTGCCGCAGCTGATGCCCGATGGGCTCTGCCAGCTCATGCACCAGGGCCCCGTCAGCCGGGAGGCTGAGTGTTGGCATTGCCGGTGCGCGGAGCATAAGCACTCAGAGCAGTGCTCAGCGCTAATTAATTAACCTCTTACGTTAACTTTTATCTCTCTATCTGCGTCAGTGACACAGCGGGGGCAGTTCCTGCCTTCCCAGCCACCCGAACATCCTCCCTAGTGTTATTGTGGTTTTTTTCACCTGTATGTTTTGGCATGAGTGTCGAAAAACCACTTCACGCAGGGCCGTGACTGCCAGCAGCTCTGTGCTGTGCCTGGCCATGGCGAGACGCTGCCGGACCCTACGGCATTCAGAGGGGCACAGCGGGCACCCCTGCTGCAGGCGCTCTGCTCATCTCGGGGCCTGCCCGGGGTGCCCGGCACAGCTCTCCATGGGGTGGGTCCTCGGGGCTGGGGCTGTTGTGCTGAGCTTTCCCACCCAGATAACCCGTCCGGGGGGGTGTGCGTGTGTGTGCACACCTCAGAGCTCGCACGCCAGTGTTTCCTCCTGTGCACGGAGCTGTTCCCGCTCCCACGCGTCCCCGCTCATGCTCACCTGCTGTTTGTCTTTCCGTGCCAGCTGCACGGTGTCCTGCTCACCCACTGGCCTTAGGCTCAGCTCCTGCCTGCATTTCTGCCTGCAGGGAGCCACCCTGCCTTCTCCAGCACCGGCGGCTTGTCCCAGCCCAAAGCCTGGTTTAATGGGTTACCTCTGGTTGTGCTGGGCTGGGCTCACTGCCCACCTGCACGGGAGGTTTGCACCGTGGCAGCCGTGGTGACAGCGGTTGGATGGAGCATCCCCCTCCTCCAGACCCCCCTGGCATGTCTGGGCAGCAGCATCCCGGCTGTGCAGTGGCCAGCGCTGGTTTTGGACTCATGTTATAGCATGCTCCTCTTGCTTCGCCTTACAGCTAGGACCCACCATCCTGCAGGTGGGTCTGTGCTGCCCCGCCATGTCCCCGTCCCCCGGGACCAGCCTGGGTCCCCCCTCCTCCCCATCCCACCCATGGCCAGGCCATCCCTCCTGCCCCAGCAGCCAGTGGGGCTGGCCACGCTGGGCTGCACTGATGCCAAGCAGGGGGCATGGCTGGGGTGGGGGGGATTGCAAATTCTCCCAGACTCGACAGCAGTCCCATGGGAGCAGAGACAAGGCTCGGGGTCTGCAGCCTGCGAGCTGGCACTGGTGCAGGTGGGCGGTGTGGCCGTGGCAGCTGTGCCAGCCCCGGCACCCACCTTGGGGTGGGTGTGCAGGGTGGGGGACACATGGCCAGGGTGCTGTGCTAGTGCTGGGGAAGCCAAGGGGTGATGGGGAGGGTCACCCCAAAACAGGAGCTGGATCCCACCGCCTGCCCGCTGGAGCACTGGGCAGGGTGGCACCGGCCACCCTGGGCACGTGTGGGTGTGCAGGGCTGTGGAAAAGAGAGCCAGCGAGGGGGGTGGGGGTGGGGGGTGGCAGCCCCTCCGGGTGGCGGCAGTCGAAGATGCCCCCATGGCTCCTGAGTGCCGGCATGGGGGGTGCTCAGTCCCTGGCACCCAGCCTGGCATGGAGGTGCCCATTCTCACCAGCCCAGCCGGGGAGCAGCTGCTGGACTTTGGGGTGGGCTCAGAGAGTGGCAAAGCCCCTGCGGGACCCCTTACCCTGCTGGTGCCCACACAGCCATACCTGCTCACTAACCACTGATTGATTACACATGGAGAGCTTAATTAGATCAGTGCCCGCCTGTCTCACTCCTAATCCCAGCCTGTGACAGCTGGGCAAGCACAGCTCGTTCCTCAAACAGAGATAACGATGTTTTATATATTCCAGGCTGGGGTTTATTTAACTGGTTGCTGGGCACTGGCTTGAGGCTGCCCCCCCTCAGCCCTCCTGCTGCCCTGAGCTGGCTCTGAGGTGGCTCCGAGGGTCCTGCCGGGGTCTCATGGTGCTGGGTGGCCGCAAGTGCCGGGTGACTCATGCCAGGGTGGCTTCCTCCCACCAGTGACCAGCTTTCAGCAGCACCTGTTTTGGGGGGATGTGTTTCCATGGGTCCATGGCACAGGTGGGGGTCTCCGGTGTGTTCCCCAGTGCTCCACAGGGATGTGGCATGTCCCTGCCCCTGGGGCTGTGCAGTGCCAAAACCTCCTCCTGCCCCTCAGCAGCCACGTGTTTTGGCTGTTTTGTGATTTTTAAGTGGCCTTGAGAGCGAGCCCGGGGCAGGCAAAGTAGGCAGCCAAGTCCAATTTCTGTGCTTAAACACCTGATTTTTCCCATTAAGCATTAATTCTCCCCCAGCCGCCTGGCCGAGCCCAACACCATCCCCATGGAGCAAACCTGGCTCCTGTGGGCACAGGGTTCTCTGTCCCCCGCCTCGAGCGAATCCTCTGCAGGCTGTTGTACCCAGCACAGGGTTCAGCCAACCCTAATTGCTGCCCTAACTGCAGCTGCCAAGAAAACCCTGCCTGCAAGAGAAACCACTGCAGCAAAGGCAGCTCTGCCCTTCTTTGGCAGCGTCAACCAGAGGGTGATGAATGCGGTGCCCCACGGGGTGCAGTGGGGAGGGATCCGGGTGCAGTCTGGGGGCCATTGCTAGTGGTTGCACTACCAATAGGGCCGTGCAAAGGGGGATTTGTTGTGGGTGGCATCCTGCTCGGCATCCCGCATGTATTGCTTTGGGGTGGCATCCCACTTGGCACTTGTGCCCTTGTTGGGGGAGCAGAGCCGCCACGGTGGCCCTGGAGCTTCATGTCCTGGCAGCTCTATCCTGTGCCAGGACTCTCCACCGTGCCATGCCTGGGCATGGCAGCGGCTGCCCCCCTCACTCCCGATGTGACGCAGGGATGGAGATGCTCGGGAAAGCCCCCAAAGTTGGGGTGCCCCTTCTCACCGTGCTCGGTGCTGTGCAGCGCCGGGGCTATCCCTGGTGCTGCCATCCACCAAGGCACAGGACGGGCAGATGGCGGGCGCTTTGCCCACCCTGTCAGCGTGGGTGGGCAAGGGCTGACGGGGATGGCTCAGGGAGCGTGGGACGGTGCTGGGAGCTGGCTCCTGCCGTGACTCATCGCCGGGCCGGGGGCGGCCAGGCCTGGCCCTGCTCCCCGTGAGGGCTCCGTGGCAGTGCTGTCCTGCCTGCTGCTGCCTGCCTGGCAAGGTGAAGAGCAGGGCTAGGGCAGCTGTATGCTGCATCCCCATCCAGCTGTGCCCAGCCCAGGACACAGGCGTACTAAGCGGTACTGGCTCCGCACTGCCACCAGTTCATGAGGGGGGGACGTCTGTGCTCGTGCCGTGGCAATGCCAGCAGTGTCACTGTCCCCAGCAGTGGCTCCTGCTGCTGTTGCTGAAAGCTGGGACCTCAGAGTGTCCCCACAGCCCCACGCCGCAAGGGAGACCTGTGCGCTGGCCCTGCGTGTCACTGTCCCAGCCGGTCACGGTCCCTCTCTCCATCTCCACACACAGTTTGCCACCATCACCCAGTCTCAGGACTCGGCTTTGCATAGGACCCGGAGACTTTGTGTCCTCCCAGGAGGTCCCACTGGCTTGAGCCAGGCTGGGGAGGACCAGGGCTGCTCCTGGCCGTGGCAGGCTGCCACAGCATCACGAGCATGTTGGGTCCAAATGAGGTCGGAGCGTGGGGGGCTTGTGCCTGTCCCCAAGTACCGGAGAGGTCCCCCGGTCTGACATGGAAACAAGATGCCTTGTAAAGCCATGAGGAGGTTTAGGCCGTGGTGTGTCGCCAGGGAGGGATGTCAAAGGGATGGAAACTGAAGCTGCTGCTGCCTGTGATGACCTGTCACAGCCCTGCTGAGACTTTGAGCAGGGTTGGTTTGGGGTTTTTTTTGTTTGACAGCTACCACACAAGCATCGGTTTGTGTTGTTTGGATTTCAGCTGCCAGCCTGCTCAGCCACTGCCTGCGTGGTGCAGGCGGGTGCTGGAGACCCTCGTTGCTGCCAGCTCTGCGGGACTCAGGGTGTCCTGCAGCACCCTGGGGCTTGGGGCGTCCCGCAGGATGGTGACACCCTGAGGCTCGTGGCGTCCTGTGGAATGGTGGCACCCAGGGGATGGCGGCACTCTGGGGCTTAGGGTCCCATGCAGGAGGATGGGTGCTGCCTGCTCTTCCCTGCAGGCAGCAAACAGCCTTGCACAGGTCATAAAATCGTGGAATATCTCCAGTTGGAAGGGACCCATAAGGATCATCGAGGCCAACTCCCAGGTCATTAGAGCCTACTTAATTGCAGTCGGTAATGGCTTTGCAAAGGCAAAGGGGGGCCAAGGGGCAGCTCTGGTGAAGCACATCCGCACCCATTAACTGCAGCAGGAGCTGCCCAGGGCAGCTGGGCCCCATGCCAAGCAGCCACAGACCCGGGGGATCATTTGACCCCTCTCCTCCTCCTGACCTGTTTTCTCCTGTCCCTGCAGCAGCATCGTGTCCCCGGAGCCTGGACTGTGCCCTGCAGCGCCGGGAGTTCTGCCCGCCAGGGTCGGGCACCTGCGGCCCCTGCCTGCCCCCCTTCCAGGAGGACAACCATGGGCAATGCGTCCAGAAGCAGCTCTCACCCAGTGGTAGGTGCACCCACCCTGCAGCAACCCCTTCTGCAATCCCCTGCCCTGCCCTGCCCGCAAACCTGCCTGCAAACCTGCCTCGCACCTCTGCAGCTCCAGGAGGTTCCCATGCCTCGGAGCAGCCCCCTGCCGCAGCAGCACCTCTGCTCCCCGTCCTCTGGCTTCTCCTCTCTATGGCAGCCATACCCCCGTGGGGATGGCAGGTCTGCTCCCTCTCACCCCAAACCCCAACTTGGTGCAGTTGTGGGGTGGTTTTGGGGCTGGCAGGGAGCGCGCGGACCTGACCCCGCTCCTTGTGCATCCTCCTGCAGCCGCGCCAGCGACCGCCTGTGCCGCTGGGCCCTGCCAGCACCCAGGGGTGCCGGAGTCCCGGGACAGGAGGGGGCCTGGGTGGCTGCTGGGGTGCTCTGGCATGGGAGCTTTTTGCAGGAGAGAACGTGGCCACACAGAGCCCCGGGCTTTGCAGGAGCAGGGCAGTGGCTTTTGATGCATGGAGCTGTGGCTTTTGCAGACCCCATGGCCAAGGCAAATGGGTGCCCACGGCCTCACCTGTCCCAGGGCTGAGCCATGCCAGTGTTTGGGATTTCAATACCTGGTTCCCATCGGTTTGAGACGTTGAGCTGTGCTTTGGAGCTGCCATCTCCTCCTCCGGTGATGCCCGGCATCCACACAGGGAGGGTTGAGGTGGGCAGTGCCAGGTAGGAGCCTGGCCTGGCTGTGCAGGAGGGCACCGAGGGCTGCACCGGGTGTTACTCCCCCCTTCCTTTCCTGAGGGAGCTGTGGGGCTGTGGCAGCCTGGGTGGCTGCACTGTGCCAGTGGGATACGGGCAGAGCATCCCCGGGGAGCAGCAGGGTGACCATGCCCCATGGTCAGCCGTGCCACCCTGCATGGGGCTCTCCCACCAACTACTGCGGTGCACGGAGGGTGCACAGCCAGTGCCGGGGGCAGGCACGGGCATTTTTTAGGGTGACCCTCAATTGTTCATGTGGCTTGGAAAGCTGTAGGCAGAGCTGTTTCTGTGCCCCCCCCCTTGTGGTTTTTCTTGCAGATTCAACCAGCAGGCGAATTAAGACGGTAATTATGGCTCCGCCCCATATTTTTGCTTTAACTAAAGTGGAGCAGCCTCTGTGCGTGGGGAAGGAGCTGGAGCCCGGCTGTGCCCTTGCACGTCAGGGGACCACCTGGTGCGGGGTGGGGGCTCTCGAGCGCCTCTGAACACCTCCGTGCCTGCTGCAAAGTGCATCAGCATCTTCCTCCAGCCCACCCTTCTCTGCTTTTCACTCTCCAAAACCCTCTTGCTAAGCGGGGGGGTTGGTTTTTCCATGGCAGGCAGAGCCTACAGTCCCTCCTGGAGCCCGGCTCCTGTCCACAGTGGGCACCCTGCAGCGTTGCCCAGCCCTGGCGTGGGGCTGAGCTGGTACTTGCCAGGCAGCATCCCTGCTGGCACAGCAGTGGCGGCCCACCCCTCAGCCCCCTCGCCCCCACCTCAAGGCCTGGGGAGCTCCCAAAAACACACAGGGTGGCTCATCCCACGCCGGGTGGTGCGGGCAGGGAGGACGAGCATGGGCTTGCTGGGCCGTGGCAGGATCCAGAGAGGCAGCTCCCCTCGCACCCGAGCTGCTGCCTGCCTGGAAGGATCCTCTGGGTTTTGGGGCGGTTACTTTGTGTTCTGATCCCATGTCTTGGGGACGTTCAGGGTCCCACCAAGGTACAGCCAGAGCTGCCCTTTGCCCGCAGCTCTGCCCATTCTTTGCAGCGGGTGGGCACATGGGGCATGGCAGAGATCATCGTGCCCTTCGTGCCATCAGCCTCCTGGTAGGAGGATCACCCCTTAAATCAGAGGGGAGATCCCCAAAGTGGGGCCCTGGCTCTGTGCAGCCCTTTGGTTCTCAGGCAGAGGGGCCGGGCTGCACTGAAATGGGAACGATGGCTGGGGGGAATGAGAGAGGGGATGGCACAGGGATGGGGTCCAGACTTGGCGTTCAGCAGCGATCAGAGGTCCAATGGGCAGATGCCCCCTGCCATGGGCTCCACATTCACGGATAATGAATGGCTTTAACAGTTGTTTGTGGTTTATTTTTTAATATGAAGTCTTGGGAGCAAATTCCCGTCTCGGAAGGGCTGCACATGCGCTGGCATCTCCATAGCAACCCCGTTCCATGCTGGCTTCGGCAGGGAGATGCGGCCACAGTAGCATCCTCACCCGGCTTCAGCAGAGAGATGTGGGACAGCCGTAGCATCCTCACCTGGCTCCTCTGGGACCATGGTAGCATCGTCTCCCGGCTTTGTCAGGGAGATGCGGGACTGCAGTAGCACCCTCTGAGAGGATGCTGCGAGGATGCCGGAAGGATGGAGACTATCCCAGGGTCTCTCCCAGCCCCGTCCTGTTGTCTAAAGCAATGCCACCACTTTCTGGCAGCAAAAGTGTGGGTACAGGGGAAAAAAAAGGGGGATCCCCTCCCAAATCCTGTATTTCATCCTGCAGGGGAGCGGTAGCATCCTGAGGATGCCCAGCTCCTTTTGGCAGGGAGGCACCGATTTTTTCCACGGGTGCTTTTGCATCCTGCTTGTACCTTGGTCTGGCAGCAGCACCCAGCTGCCTGGTGCAACCAGGGGAGCCTGCGAGGATGCAGACAGGCTGTGATAGTTGCATTTGGGGAGGGATGCCGTGGCTCAAGGATGCCTAACCCTTTAAAGGGGCTGCCCTATGCAGCGACTGCTGGTGACGCCAATCCCAGGATCCCGGCTGCTGCTGTGCTCGCCGTCGCGCCGTCCCCATGATTGGTTGCAGCTTCTGGCAGGAGCGTGGGCAGCAGGCAGAGCTTCTCTCTCCAGTGTACCCGTGCAGGCAGAGAGGCACCGAGAGCAGCTTTTGGGGGTGAAAAGTGGCATTTTGGGGTCTCGGGAGGGCGATGCACGTGAGTGGCGTGTTCCTGCCATTGGTGACAGCGTGTGTGGGTGTCTCGGCGTACCCAGCGCAGCACCAGCACAGAGGTGAGATGGGATGCGCGGGATCTCATGATGCGGTGCATCCCACAGCCGCTTCGGCTGGGTGGGCAGCCGGCTGCCTGCACCTCACTGGCACTGCCTGCCTGGGGGTCTGAGCCCCCGAAACGCTGCCAGCACCACGGTGCTGCGTGCCATTTGAACGTGCCACCATGGGTTTGCATGATGTGGTTTGGGTTGGTGAGTCCCATCCCTGCTCCCGTTTGACTCCACCAGCTCGGAGCCAGGGCTGAGCCCCACCAGGCAGCAGGAAGGGCTTTGGGAAGAGGGGGAAAAGGGAGTTCCAGCTTGTGGACCTGGGGGTTCCCCCCTCCCTGCTTGCTGTGCTGGGCATCAGCCATCCTGGGGCAGGACTATAGAAAGAAGTGGATTTGTAGGAATTTTGTGCCCTCCTGTGGAGACTGTCAACATCAGGTTTCCTCCGCCTGGGGCAGAAACCACACATGTCCCTTCTTGCTCCCTGCTATCCCCAAACCCTTCACGGTAACTGGCAAGACCCCTGTGGGCGTCCCAGAGTTGAGCCCTGGAGACCCTGGGGAGGGGAAAGCCCCAAGGAGGGGCAGGGCAGGGCGAGCAGCTGGGCTGGGATGTGTGCCAGCCTCGCCATGCCCTCCCTGCTTGCAGGCAGGTGGTGGGACCTACCATGAGAGGGCACCCGTGCCTTCCGCAAGCCCTGTGTGCACCCTGCGTGCCCTGTGCAAGCCCTGCGTGCCCCCTCTGCATGCCTTGTGCGTACCCTGTGTGCACCCTCCGTGCCCTGTGCATACCTTGCTTGCACCCTGTGCCTGCCCAGCGTGCCCAACTTGCTGCAGCAGGGCTGGGGGGACCTCTGGGAGCCCCCCCATCTCTGCTCCTCTTGCAGCAAGAGCCAGGGCCTGGGGCAGCCAGGCAGGAATAGGGGGTCAGCCCCAGCCCCCTGTTTCCTGGGAGCAGCCCTGGGCCAGCATTTCACTGCAGTGTTTCATCCACCTGCGGTGCCCGGCAGGAACCGGCTGTCGGTGCCAGGCTGCTTCTGCCCTGCAAATGTTGCAGGGTGGCAGATGTGGCATCACGGGGGGAAATCTCAGCTGCCAAACAAAACAGGGGTGCGGGGATTTTTAGTCGCTGAAAGGGAACTTGGCGGTAAAGCTGGTTAATGCAGGTGAGCGGCACGGCCCAGGCACTGCCAGCAATGCTGGAAACCACCAGTGGCACAGCTGCCTTGGTTTTCCTCATGCTGCTTCACGTGGCAGGAGGCTCAGAGTGACCTGGGAGCTGCTCTTGCTGGTTTTCCAGCTGTTTTTTTCCTTTTCCAGCCATGTCACATTCATCCTCCTGAAGCGTTGGCTGTTGCAGCTGCATCAGCCCAAGGCCAAGGGGTGTCAGTGCTGGGCTGGGCCGTGCGCCCCGTTGGTGGCAGCACCAGCGCAGCACCAGCCCTGACAGTGACACACATGGGCATGGGCAGGGCTGTCCCATGGGAATGGGGACAGGCCTTTCCCTGGGCGCAGTGGGGAGCTAGAGCCAGGCTGTCCCCATCCCAGGCACCAGGATGTCCCCATCCCGGGTACAGGACTGTCCCCATGAGGCACCAGGCTGTCCCCATCCCAGGTACAGGACTGTCCCCATGAGGCACCAGGCTGTCCCCTCCTGGGCACAGGGCTGTCCCCACAGGGCACAGGCTGTCACGCTCAGTCCCATGCCAGCTCCCCGGCCCATTGGGAGAGCCTGGCCCCATGCCAGCACCTTGGCACTGTGGCACTTGCCCGTCGGGCACAGCGCTGGTGGCACAGCCCCAAACCTGCCACCATGTGGCCATGGTGCTGTTTTGCAAATCACTTTGGGGGTGGAAATAACAGGGTGCAAAGAGCCGGGGAACCTGGGGGCTCGTGGGGTGCTCTGGCTCCTGCCAAGGATGGGAGGCTGAGGAGTGGTTTGGGGAGCCAGGGGACAAGGGGACATGGGGACATTGGGTCTTTGTGCACTTCTTTAAAGCAAGAGTGTCCCCCTTTTAAACTGGTTTTTGGCTTGTGTGGCTCTGAGTCACAGGGCGGCTGAGCGGCCTTTGTGCCCAGCTCCAGAGGGAATTGGGGGTTTATTTCCAAACAGTGGGAGGGAGGACAGATTCCAGAGGAGCTGTGATTGTTATAACCTTGAATTATCCGGGAACTGAGCTGCTGGTACCACCTCGCCTTTGTATGTTTTGATTTACCCTCCAGGACTTCCCACTGAGGACAGCCTGAATATGGCAGTGCCAGGGCAGAGGGAGCAGGGATGGGGACGGGGACTGCTCCTGCCTTTGAAGTTGAGCTTAATCCTGTTAAAAGCAGAGTGGTGAGCGTCAGAGCTTGACTCTGCTCAGTGAGCCTGAGGACAGCAGCTCCACTCCTGCTCCACGCTGTCACCCCGTGGGTGGGCACCCCCAGGCCGGGGTCCTGCCTGTGCCCCACGCCGCAGGGACACCCAGCCCTTTGTGGGTCCCTGGCATGCACCGTGCTAGGGCATGAGCTGGAGCAGCCACGCATGAAACGCCCAGCCAGCCCCTGGGGATACATGATGGTTCTCACTGCATGGGGCACCCCAACTCCCTCCCCAAAGGGGCCACATCCTGCCGGGCACTGGGCAACCGGCCCCTCAGCTGGAGCGAGGGTTCCCACCAGCTCCTGGACAGCCCTGGATGAGCCCTGCTCTGGGGTGGCTCCAGCCCCCTGGGCCGTACAGGACAATTTGGGGTGAAAACCAGCGTTCAGGTGTCCCCTGCCTGCCTTCGCCCTGCCACAGCTGCCCCTTGCACCCCGCAGCAGCGAGGCAGCTGTAGGGTGTCTCTCCTGGTCCAGCTTGTGTCCCTCCTCGCTGAGGGCCATTGTGTGGCCCCAGGTGCAGGGACACAGGGCAGGTCCTGAGCAGCAGGTGCTGGCAGCCTGCCTGCTCCTACGGGACTCTGCAGGACCCACTGGTTCTGGCATGGGGGCGGCTGTGGCCGCTGCTGCTCTTGCAGCCTCCAACAGTCGTGAGATGAAAAGCATCCCAAAAGCAGTGAGGACATGTGCAGATCCCAGGTCTCAGCTTTGGGACCGCCGGTGTGCCGGAGGGCTGCATCCGAGTGGGCTTGGACTCCAAACCACCCGCATTTGCTCATGCTGGGACATGAGCCCCTTCTCGGGGGCATGCTGGGTCCGGCCCTGAGGCTGGGTGCGTGGCCGCATCCTGAGGTGTCCGTCTCACACTCGCTCTCTCCCGGCGCAGGGCGGACGTCCGTTCCCAGCTTGGAGGAAGAAATCGATTTTCTGGCAGATGTGCTGGCCAGGCAAGAGGCTCCTCGCCCCCACCCGCTGCGGGATGGCAAGCCCAGGAGTAAGTGCCTGCTCCCCAGCTCCCACCGCTCTCTGCAGTGGTGCCAGGGACCCCACGGCAGCCAGACACTGCACCCCAGGCTGGTTTGCCCTCCAGAGCTGCCCGGGCGCTGCTCTGCTCATGGCTTTGCCTTCTCCTGCAGCCACCCTGGTCCCTGCCGGCAGCAGACAGCGCATGGCCAGTGTGCTGAGAGAGGGGCTTCTGCAGCGGGGTCCCACTGGCAGCAAGACAGCCACCACCCTTCCCACCTCTACCACCGCCGCAGTCCAGAAGTACCCGGTGGAGGCATCCCCCATCCCTTCAAATGACGACATGGTGCTTGGTGAGACCCTGGGGACAGATGACTCATGGGAGGGGGTTTCACGTCCTGGCTGGGGAAGCGTGGGCTGGTTGCCACCGGGCTCACCCACTGTCCCTCTGTGTCCCCCTCCGCCTCTGCAGGGCTGATCGTGGTGTGCACAGTGGCCGGGATCTCGGCGCTGATAGTGGCTGCAGTCTGCTGGTGCCGGTGAGCCGGGGGCTGCTAGGGCCAGCCAGTCCCTCAGTGTCCTTGTGCCCATGGGAGCTTGTTCCTGTGCTTCCCGGGTGTGGGGGGGGGGTTGGAGGAGAGGCAATAGCTGTCCTTGCCAGTCCCCCTGCACATACGGCATCTGCCAGTCGGGGCTGGAGGACAGCAGTGGGACACCCTCGTGCCAGGCTCCTGGGAGTGGGTGGCACCTTGTTTGGGCATCGCCGTGGCGCTGGGTGCTGACACCCCCCAGCACATTGGTGCCTTGTGCCCAGGCCCCACGGGATGCAGGTGGCTGTGCCTGGGGGTGCCACCTGTCGTGGGTACCATCACAGGGAACAGGGATGTGGGTAGGAGGGCTAAGCCCCCCCTGGGGATCGCTGGCTCCCGTATGGAGTCATCCACTCCAGTGGCTCCTGCCAACAGCTCTCCTCTCCCCTGGCAGGCTGCAGAAGGAGGTAAGGCTGGCGCAGAAAGTGGACTACTCAGCACAGCGAGCAGCCAGCCCCCTGCCCTATGATAAGATCTCGGTAAGGCGCCCGCATCCCTCCTTGCAGGGTGTTTGGTGCTGGGGTCAGGCGTGTGCTCTGCTTGAGGGGCTTCCAACACAATGGGGGATGCCCACCAGCCGGGCTGGGGGCTCTCCGGAGCCTGGACTCCACACCTGTCCTTGCTCTCTCCGCAGCCCGGGGACAAGACACTGGCTCAGAGTGCCCAGATGTACCACTACCAGCACCAAAAGCAGCAGATGCTCTCCATGGAGAAGTAAGCAGCCTCAGGAGCAGACAGCAGACCCAGTTGCTGGTCCATGCCCTGCCATTAACTGGGCTGCTGTTAATCATCCCCCTGGGCTTCACGCCTTCTCTGCATCCTCTCCCCCCAGGCATAAAGAGGAGCCCAAGCTGCCAGACTCTGCATCATCTGACGAGGAGAATGAGGATGGAGACTTCACCGTGTACGAGTGCCCCGGGCTGGCTCCGGTACGGCAGGCACAGGGCGGCTGGGGGAGACTCTGTGCATGTGGGGTGGGATCCAACACATGCCTGGGATGTGCAGTTCCTTGCAAGGAGCCTTTTAAACACGTCCTTCATCAAACCCTGAGATGGTCCAACCCCTCTGCTTCCCCCACGTGCCTTGGCCAGGTCCCACTGGAGCTCTCCAGTGGGCAGGAGCAAGTGCCCTGGTGTGGGTGCCCCGGCACGGGGCTGTTCCCTTGGGAGTGCTGCGCTGTGGCCACAGGAATGGGGAGCCGGAGCAGCCCTTGACAGACCCAACCCGCCGTCCCTGCGGTGCCAGGGATGTGGTCACCTCGGGCTCTTGGGCACCGGGACCGGGGAGCTTGTCCTGGTGCCTCTGCAGTGCCTGGACGGGGGACCTGTGACCCCTCAAAGTCAGGGGGGACTTTCCTGGGTGGCAGGGGACCCCGCGGAAGGGCAGGTCTTAACAGCCCTGGGTACAAAGAGCACAAAGAGACCCGAAAGGAGCCTTTCACATGGTAATGGCTGTGGAGCCCGGCCATCAGGGCCCAGATTAAGGGTCATCATTAGGTCTTTACAGGCCCATTAAAGGGCACTTGATGGCAGGCAGGCAGTCTGGGCAAGGAACCCCATTCCTGCCAGCCAGGCTGGGGGTCCCATCCAGGGGTCCCCAGCCAGGCTGTGGGGTCCTGTGCTGGAGTCCCCACCCAGGCTGTGGGGTCCCATCCCATCCAGGACCATGGGTTTTACACACCATCACCCCATCCCAGCATCCCCAGCCGCTCCTAGCAGGGAGGCAGCACCTTTCCAGGGGTTATGGCAGGGTCCTGGTGCGCGTCGCCCCATCCCAGCCCACGAGGTCTCCCCCATCCTCCCTCCTCCCTGCTGGGCTGGGGTTCAGACTCAAACCCCTTGGGACAGCGTGGCTCAAACCCCAGCTGGTTTCTGACCTTCTGCCTTTTCCTTCCCCATATCCTGCTCCCTCCACCATCGCAGACCGGAGAAATGGAAGTGAGGAACCCGCTGTTTGATGACTCCTCCTTACACCCCTCCAACCCCAAGTTGCACCAGTAACACCCTTCCCGTCCTCCGCCCGAGCTCGCTATGGACTGTATGCCCAACGCCGAAGCCTGGTGGGGTGGCCGCGCCAGAGGGGCACCCGCAGCCGGGCAAAGGGGTGCGGACCCCACTCTGCCAGACTGTTCGACGCCTGCCCAATAAACACCCACTAACAGCTATGAGACGGGGGAATCGCCCCTGTTTCCAGCGTCCTTGTCCTCTTTGCTGCTGTGATCGCGTCCCTGCCTTGCCCTTCGCTCACTGCTCTCGGGGACACACCAGCCCAGCGGGGAGGGCGGCCGCTGCCTTGGCACAGAAACTGGGGGGGCTGCAGCGCTGTCTCTTTGCATTTGGTTTAGAGGAGGGGGCTGCTGCCTCGGCTGCAGCTGGACTGATGCAACAGCAGCTAGGAAAGGGCTGTGGAGAGGGGGTCGGAGAGCAGGAGAGGGGCCAGGGGGGTCAGGCATTCTCGTGTCTGCAGGGGAAGGCATCAGGGCTGCCAGCCTGCCCAGAGCCCCTCTGCCAGGCATGGCGACTTTCCCTGGAGCGAGTGGCATTGCTAAAGGCTCTGGTGCCTGGTCTGCCCCCTCCTCCCCAGCCCAGGCAGCCCCTGGCAGCAGGGTCCTGCTCCAGGAGCCAAGGGCAGGAGCAGGAGTGGGCTTGGGCAGGTGCTGGCATCGCTCCCTGGGATGCACCTTCAGATGCTGCCCTGCGCAGTGCCCAGCTGGGAGCAGAGCCTCTGCCCTGGCCCCTGCACCAGCTCCATCCCCTTCTAGGAGTGCTGGTCCTCAGAGGTCCCAGGGTGCAGACAGTCCCGGTGCCGCTGTGGCCTGGGACCCTGTGCCGGGTTGTGCTGGCAGAGATGGGGGATTTCCTTACGGCAGCCCTGGGTGCCAGCTGGGCTCTCACCCCAGGCCTCCATGGGGTGAATGCTCAGAAAAGACTCAGGGTTTTGGTCTTAAGCCTGTGTGGCTGTAGGGGAGGAAGGAGCCAGACTGGTGGGGGCTCAGGAGGCCGGGAGGGGTAGCCAAGACATGGTGGCTTTGCTGTGCTGCTTCTCTGCCCCGCAGAGCCCAGGCCCTTCGCAACATCCCTGTGGAGCCCAGCCCATGGCAGGGGACAGTCTCTGCCGCTCCATCCTGGGCACCTCCTGGGCTCCAGAGACCCCCTGCACCCCTCCGCTGCCCATGTCTGCATCCGGGCTCACCAGCCCCCACTGACAAGTCCTTGCTCAGAGCCCAGTGCCGTTCCCCAAAGCCTCCCTGGTGCGTTGGCCATGACCCCTTCAGCGTAATGCCTGGGACAAGTTTTGGGTTGCTTTTCACAGATACGGCTTCATATCCAGACCCTGGCATGGACTGTCACGGCCACGGGTGACCTGTTGCATGCAGGCGGTGTCTTGCGCGGGGGTGACCTCTTACACATGGGTGGCCTCTTGCACGCACGGGAGCCATTGCACACTCAGGAGCCATTGCATGTGCAGGCAGGCACGGGCAGGGCAGGCAGCAGCGGCAGGGCCCTGTGCCGGTGAGCAGTGGTGGTGTGGGAACATCCCCGGCGGGGTCACTGGCAGAGGCCGTCACTGCGCAGATCCTTTCCCCACACCCTGCTCCCTTACCCGTGGGCTGCTGCCCTTCTCCCTGCACCCCTTGTTGTTGTATGGATTGTAGTTCTTTTAAAAGGAGATTTTATTAAACGATCATGTTTGAGACCCATGCGAGTGTGTGGTGTGGGGCCAGGCTCCCCACTGTGGGGCCCTCGGCTCGGAGTGCTCCCCTCGGGAGCAGGGTGGGATGGGGAGGGAGGATGCTGTGGGTCCCCCATCCCAAAACCTTCCCCGGGGAATAGCGAGAGCAGCCGTCTTGCTCCTGGCAGCTGGAGTAGCCTCCAAACCCTTCCCAAGGGTTTTCCCAGACCCAGCAAGAACCCGAGTTTATTTTCTTGCTTCTCAGTGTTTGCCAGGAGTGGTTTCCCCAGAGAAGGGTTGGGTGGGAGCCCCTGGCTGTGCCTGCCCACACCCAGCCCTGCAGCACCCAGCGCCCACCCACTCTCATCAGTCCTCGCCCCCGGGGCCGGGCCCTTCACACCTCAGCGGGGCCGGCAGATAAGGGCTATCGTGTCCCCCCATTGTGTGGAGCCTGAGCTCCTCTCCCGGCCCTTTGATCACACCAGCCCCCCATCAGGCTGATACAATCTCGTCTCCTCCTGGTTTCGGCAGCCTGGAGGGTGGGTGCTGACTCACCGCCAAAGCGCCCGTGAACCATCGGGGGGTGCTTTGCCCAGCCCCCCCGCTCAAGGGTGGCCCCGGGCGGGCAGCATCGCACCCCAAATCACCTGGGACCGCACCAAGGCTCATCCCTGGGGAAACCCAGCCTTGTACCCCCTTCTCCAAGGTCCCCAAATTCATCCTTCCTTTGCTCTTAGTGCCTGCCCTGGCTTTTGGGGAAGCTCTAGCTTTAAGTAAAACCCGGCCTCTCCTCCTGGGAAGACCCCCTCGCTCAGGCCCCCCCTGGGAAGCCATGTCCCCACCGCATGTCCAGGCACAGAAGAGTAATTTGTCCTGGGACACCTTGTCTGTGCCGCAGACATCCCAGGATAGCCTGGGGCTGAGTGCAGGGTCTGTGCTCAGCCCCAGCCTGTTGTGCCTCAGTTTCCCCAGCTGTAAAACAGCAGGGAGGACTGGCTGGTGTGTTCAGGCACTGCGGTGATGTGTGCAATACCCAAATTACACCCCAGGCTCTGTAACGCAGAGGCCTTTTTAATGAGGGGACAGATCTGGACCAAACCATCCTCCAGGACTTTCATCTCAGCCGGGTTTGGAAGCACCAACCCTCCATCCCATCCACCCAGGTCAGCAGCCAAGCAAACTGTGGTGCCATGGAGGAGCTTTGGCATAACTCCCAGGGCTTCTGAAGCTGAACCCACTGCCCAGCCCTCCCCAGACTGACCTGGGGTGAAGACTGTGGCCGGCTCCTGACCATGGGGCTCCTGACCATGGGGCCCCGACCCACTGTGTGCAGGGCTGCAGCCCGCCAAGGTGTGATTGCCTTAGGCGTGAAACTCAGGGGGATCCAGCACAGCCCCAATGGCTTCTCCAGCACCTGCCCCAGGAGAAAGGGTGAGCTGACAGTGAATAAAACATCATCTGTGGTCATGCACTCTTAAAATCTTGTCTCCAAGCCAAACCAACACCAAACCAGTACACTCAGCAAAGGGAGGACAAGCAAATGTGCGTCTCTGTCTCCCCCAGCCTGCTGCCATCTCAGTGAGCTGGGGAGGACAGAGGTATTTCTTTCTGCTCCCCTTTTCCTAGCAGGATCCCATCCATCCCTGGCTGGGTTACAGACCGCAGAGCTGGGCCCGAGCCTGGAGCATGAGCAGGCTCTGGCCACAGGGATGATGGAGGGATGCATCCTTCCTCCTCCTGGAGCAGACAGAAGGCTTTGCCCCAAAGGAGACAGATGGCCAGGCCCTGGCCGTCGGTGCACAATGACTCCGCACTATAACCGGGCATCTCACACAGCCCCCCCCAAAATCGCCCCATTGAAATGTAGGGGGGGGGCACACACCGAGAAACCCCACTGACTCCCTCCACATCCCCCAGCTAAAACCATCACTGCCACAATGGGCCCTGCTCCTACAAAGGGGCCGGTTCAAAGTCAACGTCTCCCTTCCCCTCAGCCTGTATATGAAAGAGAGCAGGAATGCGTTTGAGGCCTTGGCGGGCTGGGGGGCTTCCTGGGGGGATGGAGAGAAAGAGCAGGTTGGCAGGAGGAGGGGGTCCGGCCTGAGAACAATAAATCAAAGAGAAGGGGAGTTACTGCCCGGCCAAGGATCTTCTGAAACCCTGGGCCGCAGCGGGAGCCCGGGAGGAGCAGGGCTGATGGCTGCAATTGGAGTCCCGCAGCGAGACTTCCTCTGCCCGCTGGCAGAGGGCAGGCAGCAGGGCAGGCCTGCCTGCACGGCGCCTGGGTGCCGGCAGCCCTGGCAGCTCGGCCCAGGGCCCAGCTCTCCTCTTGGCATGGCAGAATCCAGCACCTGCAGGGAAAGGTGCCTCACCAGGTCTGGGCAGTGGTTCCCCCCCAGGCAGGTCCTGCAGCTGCAGGGCTTGTTCAGGGCTGCCCACATCCCCGCTGACAGGCTTTTTGCATCCTCAGTTTTTTTTCCTTGGGCTGCCCTCCCTCCCCAGAGCAGCCTGGCACAGCCGGGATCGGCAGCCTGGCCCATGCCCAGCCAGTAGTCGGGGAGGGGCTTTAATTCCAGCTCATCCTCTTGGTCTTTTTTTTTTCCTTATAAAAATATCATTACCATGTGTGGCAGTGCCATGTGCTGGGCCAGGGGCTGCTGCTGGCACTGCGGGTACCAGTCCCTGGGTACCAGCCGCTGGGTGCCAGCTGCTGGGTATGAGTCCCTGGGTGCCAGCCCTTAGGTGCCAGCCCTCTCTGAAGCCAAAGCAAGTGCTTCATAACCAGCATCAAGCGCCTTCCAACAGTCCCATCAACAGCCCCATCCCCACCCCACTGCCGCGGGGGAGGCTCCTCCAGCCTATCTCCAGCATATCTCCAGTGCGAGACAGCCGCAGGCTCCCAGTAATCCGGGTTAATAAACAGGGAGCGGTGCAGGCAGTACGATCGCCCCTTGCCCTGCTCTGGCTGGGGTCAGGGGGTGCCCGCGCCGCCGATGCCTGCCTGTAACCGGGAGCCAGCATCGGGCAGGCCGATCCCAGCAGAGCCTGACGTGGCAGCAGCATCAGGCTCAGGAAAGCTCCCGGTGCTGAGGCGGGAAGGACGGAAAGGGGAAATGCCTAGAGCCGGCCCCGATAGCGCCATTGTGAAGGGCAGTGTGAGAGGAAAGCCCTGAAGATAGAGAAAGTATCAAGCGCACTCCATTGTGGAGCAGATGGGCTTGATAGCCAGGGCTGCAATTAGCTCCCCAGCGGCACACCCAGAGCTCTGGGGCCTCTCTGCCTGCACAGGCCTCCGGGAAGGACTCGCTCCCTCCGACACATGGCCTTTCTCTGCAGGGCGAGGAGTGGGAGTGCAAGGGAGCCGGGGAGCCCCAGCTTTATCCATGAAGCACTCTGCAGGACACCCCACGGAGCCATGAGGCTCCGCCGGTGGGACCACGTATCGCAGAGGGCCGAGAGGGGATGGCCGAGAGCTCGCACAGCCCTCCCACTGCACGACGGCACCAGTGTCCCCGGGGCTTGTTCTCCGTCCTGCAGACAAGGGGCTGCTGCGGCCCGAGGCAGGCTGCCATCCCTGCCTGCGCCCCCAGCCTTGGCTCACGCCGTGGCAGCTGCCCTCGTTCCCCAAAGCAATCCCGGCTCCCCGCCCGTGCCCAGACCCTGCGGCACTGAGGGCTTCCCAGGTGGGGAGACCCTGGGGCCGATGCTGCCCCAGCATCTGGAGGCGCGGGCCCCGCCGAGCACCGCGCTGTGCGGGGGGATCTGCCCTTCGCCGCACACGGGGCGAGCGCACCCAGAGGGGTGCGAGACGCAGCAGCGGGGTCCCTCGCCCGCCCGGGCCGGCCCCGGCCCTCTCCTCCTCCTGCCCCGAGGGAAGGGTGCGGGCGGGTCGCGGCCCACCTTGCGTCGCACCTTCCCCCNGCCCTTCCCCGGCCCTGCCGCCGCCGCCTTCCCCGGCCCCCAGCTCTGCCCCGCCGCCCTGCAGCCGGGCTCCGGCGGCCTCTCCGGGCTGGGCAGCAGCGGCAGCTCCAGCGGCGCCGCCAGCGAGGGCGGGCACTCCAGCGACAGCGGCGACGAGGTGAGACCCGACGGGACGGGGACGGGCTGCCCGGCCGCGCTGCCCTCCGCCCGGCACACGGGGTGCCCCGGCACGCCTCGGAGGTACCGCGCTCCCCTCCGTGCCCCGCTGCGGAGGCGAGGAGCTGAGCCTGGGCTCGCTGCCGTGCCGCCCCGTCGGGGCGGGCCGCTGCCTGGCCACCCCCGGGCATCGCCGGCCTGGCCCGGCTGCAAGGCGGGGGCCCCGCCGGTGCCGTCCTGCCTGTTCCCTCCGCCCGGTGCCCCCGGGAGAAGCTCCAAAGCGGCCCGACGTGTCTCAGCGCTGCGGCTCGTCCCGGCTGGGCCAGCCGCTCCGCGGGGGGAGCGCCTCGGGGGGGCTGCATTGGGGTGATAAAGGCGATTCTGGGGACTTGAGGAGCTCCTTTCACTCCGTGCCCGCGGTGCACGGACGGTCCATATGGTCCATGGACGATGCCGTGTGGCCGTCCCTTGAACACGGGCGCTGAAGCCCGGCTCGGGCGGGATGCTCGGGGCAGTGCAGCGCGGTCCCCCGGCCCTGCCCCGCCGCAGCCCGGCTCCTGACAGCCCCCGCCGGCCCTCGGCCCTGAGACCGCTTCCCCGGCCGCTCCGCCCGGGGCTCCGCGGGCACCGACGGCTGCCGGGGCGCGGGCAGACCCAGTCCGGAGGTGCGGGGTCCTTGGGGGGTGGCAGCGGTAGATCAGCATGACTGGCAGTTGTGTTTTGGGTTTGGTTTTAGTATTTTTAAGTCTTGGCATAATATAAACCCGTCCCTCCCAGGCAAGCACTCCTCGGGGGTAGCAGCGGCAGATGATGCCGGGCTTTGTTGCAAGGCTCCTGCGAACTGTTGCGGGTGTGTTGGTTGGGTTTGTGCGGAGCTGCTGCCGGGTGCGTGCCGCGGGGATTCGGGACCTCCCACGCACGATGGGAGCGCGGAGGGGTGCGCGTCCCCCGGGTCGCAGCCTGCCGCGAAGCGGGGGTTACGGGGAATGTTTTTTCCCGGCTGAGGGAGGGTGAGGATTGCCCCGTGGCAGGGATGCTCCGGACTTCTTGCTGCCGATGTACGCTGGGAATTAAAGCCGAGACTTGGTGGCAGGAGAGACGTCTGTAAAATCCGAAGTTGCGCTGCAAATGTGGAAATGGGGTAAAAGATTGCAAAATGCCCCTGCAGCAGCCGAAGGCTGCGCTGCAGGGAGGAAGGGAAGCACCTGGCTAAGCAGCTTTCCAGAAGGGGAGAGCCGGGTTGTGGCAAGGAGGTATTTGAATCCCACTCGAGTCGTGGGCCCTTTCATCATTTACTTTATCTGAGCCGTTTCACCTGCCCGAGGCGCAGGCGGGAGAGGGGCTGGGGAGGTGGGTGCCCACGGCCCGGGATAGCTGAGCCCGTGGGGACATGTCGTGGGAGTGGGGCGATGCTGGGGCCATCAGCAAATGTGCCCGTCAGTGGTGCCTCTGTTCAGGCCGCGAGGGTCTGAGCATGGGGGCAGAGGGGACGTTCCCAGGGCATGTTGGGGCAGAGCAGGAGCTCTGGGTGCTCCTGGGACCTGCTCTCTGTCCCTGGGCCCTTGTGCTACCCTGGGCCTCTGCCACACCAGCGTGGTGTGAGCTGGGTGGTGTGCTGTGGTCGGGGGGGTGTCCAGGGGGTCCTGTGTGGGGCAGGGTGGGCTGGAGGCACTTTGAGCTCCACATGTTCAGGGGTTGGGGAAAATCCTTCTGCCACCCACCCCATCGCCCAGAGTTGTTAGCGGCTGGTGCGTGTCGGTGCTGCCAAGGGCTCAGCCGAGCCCTCTCCTGTCCCCATCCTCATCCCACACTGACCCCAACACACCGACAGACCCCGCTCTTGGCAGCCCCTGGGCGTGAGTTGTCCCCTCTCAGTTTATCTGTGCCCCTGCCAGGATGCACCAACCTCAGAGGAGCTGGAGCAGTTCGCCAAGGACCTCAAGCACAAGCGCATCATGCTGGGCTTCACCCAGGCTGACGTGGGGCTGGCTCTGGGCACCCTCTACGGTAAGGGTCCAGTAAGGGTCCTTGTCTCCCCCCTACATGGGGGGGAAAGGGAGAGGCCTGGGATGGAGATGGAGCACCTGGGCAATGGAGATTTCTGCTCCTTAACAACCTGCAAAGGAGGTGGTGAGCACCAGCCCCAGGCTTCTGGGGCTCCCTCACCCTGCTAAGTACTCGCTCAAGCTGGCAGAGTTTGATAACAAGGAACTGGTTTAAAATAGCTACAGCTGCTTATTGACGAGTGTTTCAGTGCTTTAAATGCCTGCTGAAGCAGCAGGGAGAATGCCTTTCCTGGTCTCCCATCCCCAGGGATAGAGGATGCTGGAGGGGGGATCCTGGGGGACTGCTAGAGGTGGGAGATCCCCCAGCGCGGGGGCAGGAGCGGTGCATGACACCCTGCCTGCCCACGCAGGGAAGATGTTCAGCCAGACGACCATCTGCCGCTTCGAAGCGCTCCAGCTCAGCTTCAAGAACATGTGCAAGCTGAAGCCGCTGCTGCAGCGTTGGCTCAACGAGGCGGAGAACACGGACAACATGCAAGAGGTACGGGGCTGGGGAGGGTCGGGAGTTGGGGGTACCACACACCGACAAGCCCTCAAGCTGTAGCTTCTCTTCCCTTTTACGCGTGCTTTTTGGGAGAGAGGAGGGGAGCAGCAGGTGTCTCATGCCATAGCAGCATCTCACTGCCGTGGCTTCAGTCTGGCTGTGCAGGGAACCACTGGTATCACCTTCTGCCAGGCTGGGGGGAGCCCAAATCCCCCCACAGACACCTTGTGACAACTGTGGCAACTCCTGTCTCAGAGCAACCAGGTCCTGCTGGAATCTCGGGATACACTGGAGGTGCAGCTTGCTGCTCCCTGGGGAGCCTGGAGAGATGTAGGGAGATGTGTCCATCCTCCCTGCACCAGCTACAGGCAGTGCTGGGACACTGCGAATGGCCCCAGTTGCAGTGGGGTGACACTCAGTGGACAGTCACGGGGACAAAGCCTGTCCCCATCCCCCCCAGACCTCTGCAGCCAGCTGCATGTGTGTCCAGAGCCTGGTGGGGACATTGCTACCCCTGTGACCAAGCATGTGGCCTTTCTCTCATTTCCAGATGTGCAATGCAGAGCAAGTGTTGGCCCAAGCCCGGAAGAGAAAACGCAGGACCAGCATCGAGACCAACGTGAAGGGGACGCTGGAGAGCTTCTTCCGCAAGTGTGTGAAGCCCAGTCCCCAGGAGATCTCCCAGATCGCCGAGGACCTCAACCTGGACAAAGATGTAGGTTGGGTGGGTTCCTGAGCACCCACATCAGGCCAGTTTGATACCAGGAGCTGTGGGAGAGTGTCTGGGGCTGGTAGCCACCATCAGCCTGCCCGAGCCCAGCCCCAGGAGGAGCTGTGGCAGGGAGGGTGCTGTGCTGGCAGGTCAGGGTGATGTGGAGATGCCACCAGCAGAAGGGTCTCCTTGTCACTCGCACAGCGCCTGTGCTCACCCCCTTTACCTTTCCCCATCTCCCCTCCCTCGCAGGTCGTCCGGGTCTGGTTCTGCAATCGGCGTCAGAAAGGCAAACGGCTGCTGCTGCCCTTCGGCAATGAGGCGGAGGGGGTGATGTACGACATGAACCAGTCCCTGGTGCCCGCTGGCCTGCCCATCCCGGTGACGTCCCAGGGCTACAGCCTGGCGCCCTCCCCTCCTGTCTACATGCCGCCCTTCCACAAAGCCGAGATGTTCCCTCAAGCGCTGCAACCTGGGCTCTCCATGAGCAACAGCAGCCACTGAACCGGGGGCTGCAAGGGCTGGCGACGGTGCCGCCCCGACACTGCGGCTGGGCTGGCTCTCTGGGGGCAGCTCCCCCCCTTTGCCCTGAGGAGGCACAGGCATGGCCCCGCTCTTGCTCCCAGGGCCTGCCTGGGCACCTGCTGGGCTGCATTAGGGCTTTTGGGGGGTGAGAGGCAGGTGGTTGCTCCCAGCCTTTCCCAGTTACGTGAGTTTACTGGTACCAGCAGCATCGCCCCCCCCTCCAACCTCTCCTAGGGGCAGCTGCTCCTGCCCCACTGCACCCACCGAAGCCACGCATGCCCAGGGCGCTAAGCAGAGCTGCCCGCGCCTGGCCCCAGCCCAGCCGAGCCACTCTCCTGCAAGACCCAGAAAAAAGTATTTTTTAGATTTTTTTGAGGGGTGGGTGGGGGGAGGGGGGTGGTTTTTTTTTTTTTTAAATGGTTTTTGGTTGTAGTTTTTAAAAAGCAAAAATCTTTGTAGTGATTTCTAGTTTCCCAGGTGCCCCCTCCCTGTCACGTAGAGCAGGGCTGGGGTGCTGGGCCCAGGGCCGGGGTCCCCTGCGGCTGTGCCCACCCTCCCAGGCAGCTGGGGTAAGCCAAGGGCTGGAGTGTGCAGCTGGAGGTGAGCCCTCGCAGCCCCAGCCGCCCCTCGCCCCACGGCATAGGAGAGCTTCGCCCATCCATGGGCAGGCTGGCAGGGCTTGTTTTGGAGGGGATGGGGGGGGTCCTCCCCGGCCCTTGTGCCCAGCATCACCCTGGGTCCCCTGCACCGTTTCCACTCTCCAGCTGTTGTCCCTCTGCCCCAGCCTGATTGCCCAGGGACCATCTTTCCCCAGGGGGGCCACCGTCCTGTCCATGCTGCTAGCACCCCCGTGCCTTTGAGCCTGCTGTAGTTGATGTTGATTTTTACTTTTTTTTTTTCCTTAATCATATTCCCTCTGGCAATGAAATAAATCTCAGTTCTTTGGGGCATGAGAGCGAGTTAACCCTTTCCTTGCATCCCTGCTCCTGCATGGTGCCAGGAAGCCCAGAGGCGTGTGTTTGGCTACATGCAGGGGCATGGTGGGGCTGGAGCGGTGCACCCACATAGGGTAGATGTGTCCCCGTCGTGTCAGCAACAACCGGCTCTTGGCTGCCTGCAGCCTGGCCCACCATCGGGAGTGGTTGGCAGCTTGGCCCTGGAGATACACCAGCTTGTCGCAGCTGTGCTCCCCCCGAAGCAGAGGTGGTCAGGAGTGTGGCCAGGGTCACCTTCCACCCGGTTTGAGCTGCTGTTTTTCCATAGCTGCTTTTGGGAAGGGTGCAAGTGCAGCGGGATCTCACTTGCAGGCTGCTCCAGTGGATGCTGTGGACATGGAAGGACCGGGAGGGGACGTAACGGGAGCTGCAGAGCCCCCAGCCCCGGGATGGGCAGGGGAGAGGTACAGGAAGCCTGGGCTGTCCTTGCCGTGGGGCTGCCAGCGTGGCACTGGCAGGCAAGGGAGGGATGCCAGGGCGCGTGGTCCAGCTGAGGCAGCCTCGGTGGCCGTGTCGGGTGGTGCCAGTCCAGCCAGGTGGGCTGGGGTGGGCACCAGGGGCTGAGCTGGTGGGGATCAGGGGTGCCAGCCCAGCCAGGAGAAGCAAGTGTCTGGGGGGTGACATCTAGCTTTTCCACACCATCACCTCTGCAGCTTGGTTTGCCACCAGCCTGTGCCCCCGAGGGCAGAAGCAATGAGATGATCAAGCCTGTAGGGAAACCACTGAAAAGCCCCTTTTTCAGCTCGGCTGCCAGTAAACGATGGGTTTGCTCTCTGGGGCTGGCCTGCAGCCTTGCTCCCACGGGCTGGGCAGGAGTGGGGTCACTGCAGGCAGCTGTTTGCGGGGCACCTCGGGACCCCGCAAAGGGCCAGGGTGGCTGGGTGCCAGCCCTGTGGGGCGAGATCCCCTTGGCTCACCCTGTGTCCCCGCTTGCTCCCCAGTGCCTGGGTACCCAGGACCACGTCCCTGACTGCCCGCAGGGTGGGGGCACAGCCAGGCATGACACCCGCTGGAAACTGTCCCCCTGCCGCTGCTGCCCTTTGGTGCCTGAAGCTTTAGGGTTGGAGGGGCTGGGGGTGCTGGAGGCTGGTGCTCGGTGGGGTCGATAGCAGAAAGCCTGGGTAGGGTATCACCTCTCTGAGGTTTGCTTCTTTCCACATTTCCATCATCTGATTTTCCGCTCCAGCAAAAGGCCAGCCAGGCAGGAGCCCTGGCCCCCTGGGGGACCCTGAAATCCTGCTGCTCCAGTGCCCTGCCCACGGGTGCTCAAGAGCCCCTCCTGCTCCATTTTCGGTTGACCCAGAAAACAGCGAGACGGAAATCGGAAGCCACAGGAAGCCACAGAAATCTGAACAGCACGGCGTGCCCGTCAAACTGCAACCCAGCAAGGGCTGGGCTGGGTGAACGGCTGCCGGGGCCACAGCAAAGTGCCAGCCTGGGGCAGGAATGTCCTCTCTGCTGGGGGGGTGTCACCACATACCCGAGCCCCGCTGCACCCCGGGCACAGGGAGCAGGTCCCAGCAGGCACCCGGCAGCTTGCAGGGTGGCAAGGGTGGGGTTGGGCGACTTTGGGGCTGCAGTGAGGGAAACCGGAGGAAACCTGTGAGAAAATGAGTCATTTATACCAGGGGTTGATGGCACCGAGCCAAGGGGCATGGAGGAAGGCCCGGATGGTGCAGTCGTGTCTCAGCCCTGGTCCTGGCACCCAACCCAACATGTGCCACTGATCCCAGGTGGGTGCTTCCCCTGGGGTGCCTGGGCATTGTCTGTGCCCGGGGTGCAGGGTGTGTGCGCTGCAGAGTGCCCATGGAGCAGGGTGCACACACAGTGCAGGGTGAGTGTGCGGTACAGGGTGCCCACAGTGCAGGGTGAGTGTGCGGTACAGGGTGCCCACAGTGCAGGGTGCCCACAGTGCAGGGTGAGTGTGCGGTACAGGGTGCCCACAGTGCAGGGTGCCCACAGTGCAGGGTGAGTGTGCGGTACAGGGTGCCCACAGTGCAGGGTGCCCACAGTGCAGGGTGCTCTCCGTGCAGGGTGCCCACAGTGCAGCATGTGCGTGGCACAGGATCTGGCATTGCAGGGTGCTGGTAGTGCGGGTGCCTGGGGTGCATGGTGTGTGCGTGGTGCAGGGTGTGCCAAGGGCACATGGAGCAGGCTGCTGGTGCCACAGGGTGCCCACGGGACCGGCTGTGCTCTGGGCTCGCTGCAAGGCTCCGGATGCCACCACCTCGCTGGCTTCCTGCTGCAGCAGGGCAGGCGTGCCAGCAGGGGAGTAAGAAACCACAGCATCCCTCTCTGACTGGGCCTGACACTGAGCAGGCTGAGATTGCTCTCAAGAGCATCCGGTGTCCTGCCGGTCCTCGCCAGCACGATGACACCCATGGCTTGAGAGTGGGGGTGGGGGGAAATAGGTGCTGCCAGGCTGTGCCGGGAAGTAGCAGAGCAGAGGCTGCGCTCTCTGTCCCTGCCGCGGGTATGCTGAACCCCCCCTGGGCTGTCCCGAGCTCAGCTCCTCCACCCCAGCCAGAAATGTCACCATGGTGCCTCTGCCACCAGGGCTTCGTCACTCAGCAGAAGGTGCTGGGAGGGGGTCACAGTGATCACAGGGGAAGGTTGGGGAGCCCTGAGCCCCCTGCCAGCCCCCTGCCCTGCCCAGCCCCCACGCCACAGGCAGAGCCTCTGCAACACTGTGTCATTTATTTCCAAAGCACCCTCTTGTCCTGCCAGCACCCTGGCGAGGTAGGTCAGTGTCGAATCTGGGGGGCAGGGGGATAGTATTGTTTTGCAAGAAATTAAGTCACGCAGAGTTGCTCAAGGTCCCAGTGTGGCAACAGCCAGGCTGGGAGGAGAGGTCAGGGCTCCTGCATTCCTCCCTGCGCCACTCCTGGTCTGTAGCAGGGTGCCCCATGCTCCCTCCCACCCCAGTATCCTCTGCCCAGATGTGTCCCCGATGGTCCCAGCACACACCAGCCCCCCGTTAGGTGTTGAACCAGCTCTCCAGGTCAGGATAGACACGGCCACGGGGCAGGCTGGGGTAGACGGTGCAAATGGTGCAGATCCTCTCCCTCCAGTCGGCATAGAGCTTCACACTGTACTTCTTCTGCCAGGCGAAGAACTGCCGGTAGCGGCTGGAGTTCATGGTCTTCAGGAAGGTGGCCAGCTCCGCCAGGGAACCAAAGTCATCGACGTGAATGAAGGAGTCTGCAGGAACGAACTGCTCATAGTTGGCCCGGGGAGGCCCCAGCACCACGGGCACAGTGCCGGCCATCAGTGAGTTCCTCCAGAGCTTCTCAGTGATGTAGTCCTGGTGAATGGAGTTCTCAAAGGCCAGGTAGAACTTGGACTTGGATGTCGTCGGCAAGAGGCAGTCCTTGCAAAGTGGCTTTTTGTTTGCTTTCCCATATATGTTCACGTGGAGGTACCTGGAGAGGTTTTTGTAGACTTCAGCTCTTTTCTGAGTCCTGTGGTAGTTGCTGATAACCCAGGACACCAAGTTGGTCTTCGCAGGGATGTTCACGGTGGCCGACCGGTTGGGTACAAGCTTGCCGTAGGGGATGAAGATGTCTGAGTCCCGTCTGTAGGTCATCACCCAGTTGAAGGTCTGGTTCCATCCCGCTAGAGCTTTAGTGTTGGAGGGGGACTCCAGGGAGACCCACACCCAGTTCTGCCCTGGCGGCCTCTTCTTGGGCAGCCTGTCCCTGCCTGGCTGGAGCCTGGCGTGAGGGAACACCACCACGTCTGCCCGGCCCAGGAGCTGCCGCTCTGTGGTGAGCCAGCAGCCTGCAATGCCATACAGCTCATGGCAAGTGTCCCCACTGATGTTGGGGACCTGCTTCGAGGGCCATTCCCACACCAGGACCACCAGCGGCTCAGTGTGCTTGGGGGCTTCTCCAGAGACCTCGGAAAGGTTGAGGAAGCACCTCAGGTTCCAGAGGGTGGTTACAAACACCCCAGTGGTGATCACTGCCTTCATGCCAGGCCAGCCCCATGGCAGCCGTGGCAGCGGCGATGCCCAGGGCATGCTGCTGGCCTGGCTGTCCCCTTCTCCAGTGACAGAGCTGACACCTGGGAGAGAGGAGAGGCCACCAAGGGCTGTCAGCTCAGCTCGCTGGGGGTGAGGGGTGGTGGGGAGGCGCTGGGGCCGGAGGGGATGGAGAAAGGGCTTCTCTGTGAAACCTGGGAGTCACCCTTGGTGGCTAGTGTCACCCCTGGTCCCTCCACTGGCCCCCAGCTCCCCCCAGGGGCCCCCATGCACCTGCTGTCACCCTGTGGTGGCTTTTGTGTCACCCTCCCGCAGTCCCTGGTGTCACCACCTCTGGGGCAAGCAGGGATGCTGCTGAAGGGGGGCACAGAGCTGATGGGCAGCAGCCACCCATCCCCCCACTCCAACTTTCTGGCACTGCTCCCCATTACATGCATGGTCCTCGGTACTTGCTCTGTGCCTCAGTTTCCCCACCTGACAAACAGTCATAGTCCCACTCCACTCTTCTTGCTTTGCCCCGGGCAGGTTGAGCCTGAAATGCAGCCAGCCTTGCCACAGCCAAACTCGGGAGAAAGGTGCCTGACAGTTTGCAGGATGGGGCCATGCACCAAAGGGCGAGGGGGGATACCCCGGGTCCTGAATAACCCCACGGCAAGGCCCTAGCTGCGAACCAGCATGTCCCTGGGAGTGACTGGGAAATCTGAAACCCCACTCAGGGCTGGACCTGAGTGTCCTGCCCAAGAAGTGTCTCCTCACCCTAGCACCCTCCTGCGGTGATGGCAGGGCCCTCCCCAGGCTCAGGGTGCTCTTCCCAGCCACCTAGGGCACAGAGAACCCCACCAGGCTGAGAGCTTGCAGCCTTGATGCCCCAAACACTCGTATTTTATTTTTGGGGTGTCACAGATGGCCAATGTCCTGCAGGCAGGGCAGTGTGGGCAGTGCGGGCAGGGGGCCATTTGGGGCTGCCCTTGGTGGGGCTCAGCCCACAGGCACATGGGAACCCCGGCTGCGAGATGCTCGCCCCACCACAGTGCCCATCTGCCTGCCTCAGGCCTCTGCTGGTGGTGCTGTGCTTTAACCATGGGGGCAGCACTGATGGGAAGGGAGAGCAGTGGCGGCGGTGGCTCGACCCCACCCGGGAGTGCCGGTCCCAGGGGCAGGGCTCAGCGCCCACGGGCTGCCCGCAGCATTCGGCACCAAAGTCGGTTTCCCTTTCAAGGTAACCTCTCAAAACACGTTGGCTGCCCCAGCCCTGCTGCCAGCCAGGGCTCTGCCGGTTCCTCCACAATTTTGGAGTCTCCCAGAAAACAGTGTCCTGCTTTCCCACCCCAGCTGCTGCAGCTTGGCTGTGAAAAATCCCTTTCCTGCCTTGGCCTGCTCCGTCTGTCCTGCTAAAATACACGAGCTAAGTTTAGGCTCCAGAAAAACCTGGCATCCTAAGTGGGGAGAGTTGGGAAAGCTTTGCTGGCTCCCTGCACCGCACGCCGGTGCTTCTGGTCCCACCGCCCACCAGTCTCCGGCAGCAGGGATGCTGCCCCCATTTTGAGGATGGTCTGGGAGGGGACACCCCGATCTGGCAGTGCCAGGACCCGACCTGTTTCTCAGCCCCTCTCCCCATGGCGGGCAGTGCTGCTGAGCTCAGACTTACCAGGGAAGGGCCGGTGTGGCATGCGAGGTGCCTGTGTGCGTCTGCCCGGGCAGCTGCCGGCGCTGGGCTAGGGCACTCGAGGGCTTCCTCTTTTCTGTGGTTTTGCCTTGTCCCGGCCCCACAGTGGGTCCTTCCTGCTGCACACAGCAGCTGGCACAGCCCACTCCCAGCACTTCCCCCGTGCTGCGCGGGCAGCGATGTGACCTACGACTGGGTGCGTGTCCCAGGGGTGGGTGCGTGCCCATGGCCAGGTGGGTGCCCCATGGCTGTGCGAGTGTCCCATGGCTGGGCCGGTGCTACATGGCTGAGCACGTGCCCCATAGATATGTGGGTGCCTCATGGCTGGGTGCGTGCCCTCCGGCCAGGTGCATGCCCCATGCCAGAGTGGGACACTATTGCCCAGTGCATGCCCCATGGCAGGTGCCGCCCCATGGCAGTGCCCTGGCACCCCCGGGAAAGGCTCCCACTGCAGGTGCTGCTCACAGCTCTGTGCTTGCGCATCCTGCTCCATCCCCCTGTGGATGCAGCTCCAACCCTCCAGCCGGGCTGTGTCTCCTTGGAGAATATGCACGTGGCCCCACGTGGGATTTCAGTTCCTCAAAGGGGTTTCCCAGGTGCCAGGTTTGAAACCGAGCCCAAAGTGTGGCTCCTTTCTGCCAAGCGCGCCTCCCATCCCAGCTGCCAGCCAGAGCCTCGATGCGCCAGCTGGGCTGCAGTTTTCCAAGGTACCTGTCCCCGGTTTGCCTGACGGAGCCATGGCTGTGCAGGGGGTAAAGCTGCCCAGTGGGGCTGTGCTGCCATGGGGCAGGTCTGCTAGCTGGCAGCTTTGTGCCAAAGCACACCTCACAAACACTCTTTTGCTGAGACCACTAATACATTATTATTATTATTATTATTATTATTATCATCATCATCATCATCATCATCATCATCATCATCATCATCATCATCATCGTCATCATTATTGAAAGCAGGATTCTCGGGTCCGGCTGCGCACCCGTGGCACACACAGGTCCCTCTGAAATCACCCAGGAGCAGCCGAGCAATGAGATGCTCATTTGGCTCGGGCTGGAACCAGGCGCTTCCTCGGTGTTTGCTGCCACCCATGGCAGAGCTGGTGGGGAGGGAGCAGAGCCCCAGAGCCTCAGCCTGGCACTGCCACCCAGGACTGCAGGCGATACCCTCTTGGTGGGTGGCGGGAAGGAGTTGGTGCCTTGCCCGGGTGTGTGTGCCACAGGTTTGAATGTCCTGCCTGCGCTAGGATGGGTGCAGGCAGGGCCCTGCCCTCAGCCTTGCCAAGGTGCCTCCCATCTGCCACCTGCAGCCTGGTTGAAAACAGGATGCCAGCCTGACTTTGGCTCCCACTGACTCATCTTGAAACCATCAGCTAAAGCGGCACCAGCAGCTCCTCAGTGCTGCCAAGCTCCGGGCACCTGCCCTGGCCAGCATGTTTTCTGCTAAAAGGGGAGGCGGGCACATGCGTGCCTTGGTGGCATCTGCATGGAGAGTTGCCTTCCGTGCCCGGGTTGTAGACCTGCCCGTGTCCCGGTCTGGCCACGCACCTGGCTGTTTTCTTTGCTGGCATTGCTGTCTGGGCACCAAGTTTCCCGCAAAGCCCTGGCAGGGGAAGAGAGATGGGGAAACTGAGGCAGCGGCAAGAAGGGGAGCCCTGTGGCATGCAGCACTGTCCCTGGAGGTGGCAGGGGCACACAGAGAGCTGGGAGCGGGGCCCCAAACCGCTCCCTGGGGGACCTCGGGCTGCTCGAGCACCCCTGGGCTCTGCACCCCTTGCTGCACCCTTGCTCCCACTGGCTGCCCGGATCCTGGGAGCAAGGATGGCCGCAGCGCTGGCAGCAAGGGGGGGGGCCGGGCACAGCGCTGTGCCACCGCACCAGGGTGTAGCAGGGCTCTGTGGTTTCAGTGCCGCCCCGGGAGCCCTTGGAGGCCAACTGCAGCTCTGGGGCTGGGTGTTTTTTCCTCCCCAGCCATGTCCCCTGTTTCCTGTTATCTTTTCTCACCCCCTTTCTACATTTCTTCCCCTGCGTGATTGAGAGCCCAGATACGGGGCACTGTTCCCAGCCTGGCCTGCCCCAACCCTGCCGCCTGCAGGCAGTGCTCCCTGCCTGGCTGGAGCTGCCAGCATCGTCCCAGCTGCTGTCCCCGTCCCCCCCCGCACAGCCCTGGGGACCAGGGCTGTTCCCCTCTGTGGGGGACAGCAGAGCGGACAGCAGCGGCCACGATGTTTCCATGGGCGATGCAGGATGAATGGTGGAGCAGTAGGGAGCTTTTCCCTGTCACTTGTAGCCGTCACCCCGGGGTGCTGCTCCAGGACACCCCAACAGCAGGGATGATGCCCCAGGGGGCACTTGCAGCCAGTGGGTCCAGGCACCCTGACCCCCGCAGCCCAGGGATGTGGCAGCACGGTGCCAGAGGCTCCAAGCCAGGCTGGGAGCTGGGGCCAGCTCTGCCTGGGTGGCTGGGCAGAAGCTCCCAGCACCCACGGCCAGGCCACGGGACCATCGGGTAATGCCAGATAGCCACCAGCACAGGGCAGGGAGCTTTGTGTGGGTGGGTGCTGCCCTCTGCAGATGTCCCCATACAGATGAAGGAGCTTGGCCAACCCGTGAGGAAGTCCCCTGAGAGGTGCTCAGGGCCCCAGGTCCAAGGAGGAGATGGGCCACCAGGTCCCCAGGGCTTCAGGGCCCCTGGTCCACAGAGGAGATGGACCACCAGGTCCCCACGGCTGTGCTGCCCCATGAAGCTAGCCCCTCATGGGATTTCATGGTCATGCCAAGCAGAAAAGGAGCTGTGAAGCTCACCAAGATCTTTGAGCCCATGTCACCCATGACCCCACCCATAACCCTCTCTGCTGCGCCCCTCTGAGCTGGGGACCCACCGTGCTGCAGAGCAGGTTTTTTTGAGGTGTTTCTAGTGTGGGGTGGGGACAAACCACGTGCGATCCCTTGGGAAGAGCCAAGGATGCATGCATCCCTCCTTCCCCAGGGACCGACTATAAGCCACCACTGGAGCAAGGCCCTGGGCTGGACAGCCTGTTGGCTGAACTCCCATGGCCTGGCTTGCCTTACCACCAGATCTCTCTGGTATTTCAAAGCTGGAGAAATGCCAGCAAATCTCAGGGTCATCCCAGTACAGCAGCCCCCAGGTTACACGTGCCAGCGGGGCGCAGGTGGAAAGGCGCTGAGCCAGCCCTGGCCATCCCCTGCCCAGCTCCTCTCTGTGCCAGGCAACTCTGCTGCCTGCACACCTGCCTGCACACCCTGCAGCCCTTCCAAAACAGCCGCCCTCCCCAGGGCACAGGGCCGGGGAGCCAGGGGCAACCCGGTGCCTCTCCACCACCACGTCCCCCCCGGGCATCCCTTACTCTCCTTCATCTCGGCACAATGTTTCACCCAGAAGTTTTTTGAATAATGGTGCTTTGTGGCAGGACAAGGGGAGCTTTTGTTAGTGCCTGGACAGCTGTCGCAGAGCCTGCCCGAAACACAGTCACCCTTAGCAACACCACTTGGGGCTGGGGCAGCCAAAGGAGTTATTCACAGCTCCCGGCTGCACTTGGCCCTGAAATTAGCATGGAAACAGCGATGGTTAAAGATAACTGCAGGAGAGGAGAGGGGGCGAAGGAGAGAGGTGGCTATGGACAGCCAGGGAGGAGGGAGGGACAGGTCATAAAATGAAGAGAACTAGAGGAATGGAAAGAGGGAAGGAGGGAAGAAGGGAGAGAGGGAAAGAAGGATGGCTGGCTGGCTGGATGAAAGCAAGGATGGAAGGAAGGAAAGATGGCTGGAAGGAAGGATGGCTGGATGGAAAGAAGGATAGAAGGAAGGATGGAAGGAAGGATGGCTGGCTGGAAGGAAGGAGGGAAGGAGGGAAGGAGGAGGGAAGGAGGGAAGAACAGAGAGCTGGCCTGGTTCAATGCTTACTGCTGTGGAGGGCAACCCTTCCCAGCCTTGGAGTCACAGCTGGGCTGGGGGTACAGCTTGTTGCAGGCAGGTTGGTCCCCTCCAAGAACACACATGGACACCCCACCACTTCTCCGTGGGATGGGCTGGGCAGGAGCTGTGGGTAGCTGGGCCTGAGCAAGGTGGGCAGCAGCCAGCGTGTGGGAACAGCAATGCCACCCTCACATGCAGACCTCCACAGCAACGGGCTCCCCTGAAACCAGTCTGTCTGGAGGGGCAGCGATGCAGAAGAGGCTCGGTGGGGGTGACCTCTCCGTGTCTCTGGCTTGGAGAGGAACAGGGGCAGCTCCAGGGGCAGCTCCAGGGGACCGAGGGTTTCCCCGACCCAGCACCTTCCTGAGGCAGGAGCCCCGCTCCCGGACAGGCCATACCCGGGGAGATGCGGGTGCCGCAGCGACCGCCCCCCCCGCCGTGCCCCGGGGGCTCCGTGCCTCGCTTTCCCCGGGAGGAGCAGGACCCACCAGCAAGCACCCGCCTGGCGGCAAAATCCCCGGGGGTCCTCGCGGGACGACAGTGCCCTCTGGGCCCGGCAAAGCCGCGCCGGGGCCAGGCCGCGGGGCTCCGGCCTGCCCTGGGCCGTGGCGCCGCGGAGCGGGCTGGGCTGCCCGGCGGTGCCTTTAAGGGGCGGCGGCAGGCAGGCAGCCCCGGGCCGGGGGCGGTGCTGCGCAAGGCCGAGCCGGAGCCGGAGCCGGAGCCGGAGCCGGAGCCGGAGCCGGAGCCGGAGCCGGAGCCGGAGCCTCCCTCCTTCCCAGCCTGCTGCGGACAAAGGCGGCGGCGGCCCGGTGGGGCATGGCGGTGGGCGGCGGGTGATCCGCGGAGCCGAGCGGGGGGAGCCCCTGCGGCGGGGCTGGGCCCGGCCGGGCCATGGGGTTCCTGCACCAGCTCCATCTCCTGCTCTGGAAGAACGTGACGCTGAAGCGGCGCAGCCCGGTGAGCGCGGGGGCGGCGGGCCCGGCGGGGGTCCTGCGGGGCTGGAGCTCCCCCACAGCCCCTGCTGCAGTCGCCGGGGGGGACGAGGCGAGGCCCCCGAGCGGGGGAGGCTCCGCGGGGCGGCTGCGTGGGCCGGAGGGGAGGCCGCGGGTGCAGGAGGGGTGTGGAGCCACCCCCCCGCCCGGCGTCGGGGTATCCCCTGGGTCCCCCCCTCCCCCCGCCGGCCGGGCCCTGGGGTCGGGCGATGCACGGGGTGGCGGGTGCAGGCCTGGCGATGTCTGCTTGCGTGGGGCTGCAGGGAGCAAGAAGCGTGGGCGCCGTCTGCGTATGAACCCACGGAGGGGCCGAGGAACGCCCCGCCGTGCCCGGCTGCCGGCACGTCGGCCCCCCTGCCCCGGCGTGGGTCCAGCCCGGCGGCCCCTCTGCGTGGGGCAGCAACAGTTGGGTCTTTCCTGCCCTGCTCCCACCCCGAGCCCGTGGGAGCTATCCAGGCCCTGTGGCGGCTGGAGGAGCCCAGAGCCGTGGGCTGGGTGCCGTCTCCCACCCACCCCTCCTCCCTGTGCAGCATCTCCCTCCCTGCCAAAGCCCACGTTCGTGTCCCAAAAGCCCTGGGCACTTGCCAGCCCTGTCCTTAGTCCCCAGGGCCGCCCCTCCGGGGTGGGAGAGCTTTCCCCAAGCCCTCGGTATCCGCAGGCTATAAATAGGTTTCCAAATCATATGTGGGTCGGAGCTGCTTCTCCTCCGTGGGCTGGAGAGGAGCTGCTCCCACTTTCTGGGCGTGAGGCTGAGGAACCTGGGGCTCTCGGGGGGCTGGTCCCCTCCCAGGGGTGGCAGAGGAGGCAGGATGGCACCTTCCCTGTTGGGGTTGTAAATCCAGTGTAACCTTGCCCCAGCCTCTCCTGCCTGGGTGCTCCTGTGCAGGACTTCCCTGCCAAATCATGCTGGACAGGCAGGGGAGACCCCGGCCTTGGAGGGACCCTGGCCAGTGGTGCAGGCAGGGGGATGGGTGCGCTGGGCACTGAGGGAGCCAGTTATTTTTAGAGGGTGGGGGAGGGTAGCGAACTGCTGCTCCTGAGCTGGCAATGCTCTCTCCAATTCCCCCTCCCAAATATCCCGCAGGCCTGCTTTCTCTCGCCAGCAGCCCACGAGCATCAGGCCCTGCTTCCATCCTGGTGGCCGGAGCACCAAAGATCACCTGGGACAGGGGCAGGTAGGGGAGGGCATAGGCAGGGCTGGGTTAAGACCCACGTTGCAGGCAGGTGACCCGCGGACAGGCGAGGGGGATGACTTCGGCTGAGTCATTCCCGCTCCCTACCCCAAACAGAGCTGCATGGCCACGGCAAGGGGCTGCTCAGTGCTGGTGCCATGGATCCCTGCCCACGAGGACAAGCCGGCTGGCACAGCTATGCCCTGGCATCCACCAGCCCTTGGCAACTGACCCAGACCTGGCCACCATGGTTGGTGGGGCTACAGACTGGGGGTGCACCCATCTTTTGGAGACCCATTTCTCTCTGACCTTCTGCAGCCCCGTGGGCAGCGTGGGGGTGCAGCGCAGGAATCTGCAGCTGTAGGAGGAGGATGAGGAGCCCAGGCCCAGTCACCCCCATGTGCGGGGACCGTCACTGGAGTGCCTTGCTTGCTGCAGGCAGGGTGGCAGGGAAAGGACCAGCACTTCCTTGCCCACCCAGCGATGCTGTGTGTGGATGGGGCGTGCGGAGGACCAGCCATGTGCCAGGGCAAGAGCTGGGCCCCAGTGCTGCAGGTGCTCATGGATGGATTTGGTGCAGCCCCTGGGGCAGTCAAGCCCTGAGGATGTGTGTGCCCTGTGCGTGTCACCTACTTCCTCGTGCTCCTGCTGTGTGCAGGTCCCACGGTCACCTCACGCTCCCTGTCTGCGCAGGGGACACCATCCTGCCCGCTCCTGGGGGAGCGTTGCCCTCTCCCAGCAGCCCAGGAGCAGAGCTGCCAGCACTGCCCAGCCAGGGCAGTCAGGCCCCGTGCCAGAGCCCAGCCTCGTCAGCCCGTGCCTTGCTCTCTGTGGGTGCATCCCCCTGCACACGTCTGCCCTGGCCCCATCCAGAGCTGGATGTTTCACCGAGCGAAACCAGCTCTGTATCCTGCTGGGCTGATCCTGCTGTGGCAGGCAGAGGCTGGGGGGGTTGGAGCAGGTCGAGGTGGGTAAGCACAAGACCCCTCCCCTGCTGGGGTTTTACTGGCGGGGAGTTTGGAGTTGGGAGTTACTGGGTTTCTCCCAGTCTTGGAGTGTGGTGTGTACCCTGCCAGCAGCTGCCCGTTGGCACGGCGCTGTGCCGCAGCGTGCTGCCCTGGGGTAGGTGCCTGACCACAGGGCACTTTCCTCCCAAGAACATGCAGAGCAGCAGCCCCAGTGCTGCGGGTTGGGATGAGGAGCAGACACCTCATTTTGGCTGAGGGTGCTGGGCTGGGACTGGAGAGAGCTGGGGCCAGTCCCCTGCACTGCCCCTGAATGCTGGTGGCCCTGGGGGGTCCGCAATGTCCCTGGCACCAGGGGCTGTTCAGGGAGCAGCATTGCAGTGAGGTGCAGCAGTGGTTTCAGGACAGACTGTCTGCAGGTGAGGGCTTGGCTGGTCTTCTTGAAGATGCAGCAGTGGTGGGCACAGGGAGGCTGCGCGACCGGGTGGTCTTCGAGAGGTGCGAAAGGTGTGCCCCGACCCACAGGGCCACGTGTCACCTGCTTCTGTAACCCCCTTTGTCACCAGATGAGCTCACCTGCAGCCTGGTGAGGGTGGTGGCATTGTCCCACGGCACCTCTGTAAGATCTTGTGCCCAGCTCATGGGAGCGTCGGACTTTGCCTGGCATGGCTGAGCTGTTCTGGGCCCTGCTCTGGGGTTTGGATTGTATTTTATTTTTCCCAGGGCAGAAATTCAGGCAGGAGCCCTGGGTCTGAGCGGAACAGCATCAGCGGCGCTTGGTGGAGGGAACCCAGAGCTGTGGGTGCCCAAGGACAGGCAGTCACCTGGGGTGCCAATAGCAGTCCTGGGCGGTGCAGGCTGTGCCATTGTATACGTCGCCTCGGCTCTACTGGGATGGGGGGTGAGCTCAGCTGTGTGTATCTTAAGGGATGGGCTCCCCGATGACTTTTGATAGCTGGTTTAAACCTATGTTGGATGTGAAGTTAACAGGTGATCTCTCAAAAGTTAATGCAGGCACAGTTCAGGGTGTTTGGCCACCTACCCCATGGCTCTCTGCACCCACAGGTTTGGGACAGGAAGGCGACTGCAGCGGGAGCTTCGGGCTTTGAAGTGCCGGTGATGGAAGAGCACTGCTGAGTTTTGTTTGGCCCCGGGGGAAGTGTTGGCAGTTTGGGGCTCTTTCGAAGGAATGGCGAGCGGGAGTTGAGGCTCCAGGTGCTGCTTCGGTGTCGCAAGCATGTTGGTGGGGCTCCTGTGGCGTGGGTCCTGGGGTGGGGGGAGGATGCATGTGGGGCAGGGGGAGAGCCAGGCAGTGGCGTGGCTGCTTCACCCTGTGCAGGGTTTGTGCTTTCTGCTCCTTGGCCGAGAGCTGGGAAGCTCCCACCACACAAAGGAGTCGTCCTGGGAGGTTTGCCCCCTCCTTCCTGCTGGTGGGAGCGGAACTCGGGGGGGGGATCTTGATATCTCCGAAATAAGAAAGGCTGTGTTGGAGGGGCTCACCCAGCCAGCGGGGCCCTGCTGCAGCAGCGCCTGTGCTGGGACTCAGCGTCCCTGGGGGACAGGGCAACCCATGCCAGTGGAAGCGCTGCCAGGTCCTTCTGCTGGTGCTGGGTGGGGCCTGGTGGTGGATCCTGCAGCAGGAATCGATCGGGCCGGCGCTGCCCCGGCTCAGGGTGCTCTTTGCCCCCTCGCTGTTTGCAGCTGGTGCAGGGGAGGTGGGGGGAGACACACAGGCTTGGCAGGGTGGTGGCGGTGCCAGGCAGCATCCCTGTGAATCCCTGCTCACAGGGTGGCCATGGGGGCACCTGTTGCAGAGCGATTGGTGGCCACAGTGGCCCAGAGGGCAGGTGGCCATGAGCCACTGAGCCTACAGGGCTCTGTCTCACTCCCTGCCCATGCAGAGAGGCTCCGGGGCAGCCAGCGCCTTCCTCCACGCTGGGGCTGCCAGCGCAATCCCTCCTCAGGCTGGGCACCTTGTGCTGGTGGGAGGGTGGCTGTGTCCCAGTGCTGTCTGCTGGTGCGGGAGCGCTGCCGCGTGGCTCTGGGACAGGGTGCTGCCGATGGCGTGTCCCCCTTGGCCTGGCACACCGGGGCCCAGCTGACACAGCACCACGGAGCTGGCATGGGGGAGAACCGTGCTCTGCTCTCCCTGGGCTCCTGGTTCTGGCACGGTGGGATTGGGACTGTTGGCAAACACCAGTGGGGATTTCCTCCTCCTCCAGCTTCTCCGAGGCACGTCCGCAGGCTGCCATGCCTGCTGCAGGGCAGGGTGCGAGGGGTGGGGACGGGGATGTGCCCTTGCTGGGGGCAGGTGGCAGTGGGGTGATGGGCACAATTTGCACTAAGCAAAAGTGTGACCAGAGGCAGGGGTGATGGCAGCCAGGCCTTGGCAGGGTAGTTGGCAGCCCCTGGGCCCGGCCTTGGCTGTCCCCATGAGTGAGGACACAGGCAGGTGACCTCGGGGAGCCCTGGCAGGTGGCCAGCCGGATGGTGATCACCGGTGGATATCTGGTTGGGTCCCTGCCGGGGCGGGGGCAGGGCGGGACTGGCCTGGGGTGGGGGCTTGGCTTGGCCTCGTGGGTCTGCCCGGCCGCGGGGCCTCGCTCACCCGCTGGCTCTGGTGCTTGTCTTTTGCGGTGACTGTGGCTTCACCCGCCTGCACTTCCCAGCTGTGGGCAAGTAGGTGGGTATTTAACAATGATTAAAGTCTGGAGCCATCAAAAAGTTTAAGATATTTCTGCCAGCCTTAAAATGGTGTTGGAAAAGTTGAGGTGTTGATTCTCCAGGAGCTGAGCCCCATCCCTTGGGGCTCCTGCGAGCCGGCACTGGGACCTGCAGGAGAGGCTGGCAGGGAGCAGGCAGCAGCTCCCCTTCCTCCCCAGGCAGGAGCTCAGGCAAACCGTGCCCTGTCCTCCAGTGGGTGCAGGACAGGGGTTTTGGAGGCTGGGCTTGCCCCAGGCTGTGCACGGTGCTGCTTCACCTGTGTCGGGGCCAGTAAATCCCCTCACAAGTGCCAGGCCACAGGGAGAGGGGGGCTGATGTGGCAGGTTAGGGCTGCGGGGACATCCCTGGGGCTGCCAGCTTGGGCGTCTCTGAGTGGGGGCTCCCAGCCCCTGGCTATCTCTCTGCTGGGCCAAGCTGGCTACAGGCTTCAGGGCATTTCTGGGAGCGTGCAGGAGGGATGGAGCGGACTTTTGGGTGATGGCGATGGACATAGAGAGCTGCCTCTGCCTGGCCTGGCTGCCCCTGTGGGGAGTACCCAGCGCGGCCATTGGGGCATGCACACTGCCGTGACCTGGGGATGCCAGAGGAGTTGTCCTGCCAAAGTCCGTGGCCCAGCGCCTGCAGCTGTGCTAACCCTGGCTTCAGCATGTCTCCTGGCTGCCGCTGGTGCTGGCTGGAGGGCGGGCACCGTGGGACCGCTGTGCCAGGCTGGGCTGTTCGCTCTCGCTGTGTCCCATGGGGCTTGTCAGTGCTTTTGGCCTGGCAGCGTGGGAGCCGTGTGTCCCTGGCTGGTGCTGCTGCCTTGTGCTTGGGCCGTGCGGCACCTGATCCCACTCGTCCTCCTTGCGGCCCCCATCCCGTGTCGCAGAAGGCAGTAGTAGGTGTCGAGTCACTGGCCCGACGCTTTGGGGAGCTGAGCGTCCCCCTGCCAGGGAGCTGCCTGCCTGGGGCCAGCACCCTGCCGGCAGCACCCGCCAACCTCTGCCTCCCTTGCTGGGGGAGTTGGGCAGGATCCCGCTGCCCCTGCGTCCAGGGCTGAACGTGGGATCCCAGCAGGCACATGCGTGCTCCACCATCCATGGCGGTGGCAGGCCGATGCACCCAGCACTCGTGTAAACCCAAACAGCACCCGTGGCCTCATCCTGCTCACCTCTCTGGCAGGTCAAGGTGAACGTACCAGGGGGATGTATGCACACATGTATGGGGCGGATCCCTCTGGCAGCCCAGCTCTGCCACTGCCCGGGAGCCACTGCCCCCAGCCACTGTCACCTGGCACAAGGGCCCCTGGGACCCGGGTTCCATGCTGGGTGCTGCACCTGCACGTCCCCAGACGTACATGTGAGAGCCCTCACCGAGGGAGGAGTGAGGAAGGGAATGGGTGAGAGGACAGGACAGACTGCACTGGTTGGTGCTGCCAGCAAACACCGGCCCTTCTCTTCTTTGTGTCCCTCTAATTCTAGCGTTTCCTTCCCAGCTGCCCTGATCCTGGCCTTTTCCCACCTGCTTGCTTCCTCACACAATCCCAAAATGTCCCCCAGTGTCCTGCATTCGCAGGCAGGAACCCCGCCATCCCCAGGCTCTGCCAGTGTTTGGTGCCCCCCCGGGGGGGCTGAGGCTCACTTGGGACAGCAGCCCTTCCCCCCCGCCACCCCACTGCACACCAGTGCCTCTGCCCCACTATGGGTGTGGGGTAGCCCTGGTCCCCCATGCCTGGGAAGCCACTGTGGGGACAGACCTGGGGACCAAAGGGGCAGGATCAGTCCCAGAGGGGTGGGCTGGTGAGCTCTGCTCTGCTGCTATGTCTGCCCATCGCCGTGTCACCCCAGGTCCAGTGGTGGGGTTCAGCCTGCCCTGGGACTGGGGTATGCGGCAGTGCAGGAGGTGTTGGGGACAGAGGACATCTCTGGGGAAGGAGATGAGCAAAGGGTCAATGACCCACTTTAAAAAAATAAATAACAATAAGGAGGTCCCTTCTGTCACCACCAAGGACCCGACAGTCCCCAAGAGAGCCTGGTACAGCGTGGCGTGGGTGTGGGGGGACAGTCCCACAGGCGCCTGGGCACAGAGGCCCAATTGTGTGCCTGGTAAACAGGCAGGGGGGCGGGTGCAGGCAGCGAGTGGCAGGGCAGGAGCCATGGGATGGGCAGAGTGGGTCGGGGTGTCCCTTGCTGCCCCCCCCCTTGACACCAGGGACTGTGCCTGGGACCAGTGGTGCTGGAAAGTTGGGGATCCCCCAGCCCTGGCATTGCTCCTGGGGTGTCTGCTGGCCCAGTCCCCTCCACCCTTTCTTCCTCCAGTCTCTACCATCCCCATCTGGGGATGGGGAGTGCAGCACTGGGGGGCACCCATGGGTGCAGCCATCCCTGTCCCATAGCCCTGCCAACCATGGTGCCCACAGGAGTGCCACGGACATGTGCCGGTGGGGGTCAGGGGTTGGGGGTCCCTCTGCTCACTGCTGTTCGCTGGACTGCTGTGACTTCTTAGCAGAGTGTTTGCAGCCCCTGGGTGAGGCCAGAGTGGAGGTGACGCTGTTGGGGACAGGAGAGCCTGACCCTGTCACCTGCTGCCAGCTGTGTCCTTTCAGACAGCCCCTGTCATGTTAAAGCCCTCTCTTGCCGCCCCGCTGGCGTGCCCCTCCAGCACCTGGTCACCCTGGGTGACTGGGATGGTGCGGGAGCATGGTGGGAGGTGCTGGTGCTGTAGTGAGCACCTTCCCAGCAGCAGAGCTGGGGCCTGCCCTGCCTGTGGTGGCAGCAGGTTCTGGGGTCTCAGCGCCGGCCTAGGTCTGACCCAGCTCTGAAGCGAGCTGAGGTTGGCTCATCTCACCCCATGCCTCAGTTTCCCCATCTACAGTAGTTCTCCTCCGCTCAGCAGTGAGGGCAATGGTGCTGTGATGTGGCCTGGGCACTCGCAGTGCAAACCAGCAGCAGCTGTGCTGGCAGCATGCCAGTGTCGGTGGCTGAAGGCACTGATGCCCATCCCCAGGGCCTCTGGGCATGGAGCCCAGCCTGGGCTGCCTGTGCGATTGGGGTCAGGGACTCCTGGGGATTTGCTGTGATTTACCATATGCCGCTGGTGGAAATCCCGTGCAGCCGTAGCCTTCTGGGAGGGCAAGGAGAGGGTGCCAGAACCCCCCACGCTGCCCACCCTGTTGCACCTGGAGCTGGTGTCAGGGCCTGGCTGAACCAAACCTTGCCCCAACAGCATGGGGGTCTGCCCCCTGCATGGCCCTGCCAGGGGATGTCATGCCGGGCAGCTGCCAGCTGTGAGGGCACTGCCAGGATGGGGGTCTGCAGCTCTTTGCTGGCCATAAGGACTTGGGGTCATCTCCCCAGCTGCGGTGGCCCGTCAGGGCTAGGCTCGAGCCCCAGCACCCCGTTTGCATTGCTGGAGTAGGAAGTCCATCCCCTCTGTGATATCCTGTCCTGTCCCGAGGTGCCCTGGCCAGGATGGAGCAGGCAGGGTGCAGGCAGGGACAAGCAGGAGATCCTTGAGTGCCCAGGGACCTGTTTGCCTCTGTCTGAGCTGTGACAGTGCTACCAGTCACCTGCAAGGTGTGGGCATGGTGCCACTCTACACCAGTGCCCCGGGGACCCCTGTCATGCCCACGGTCCTCCTTGGTAGCCGGGTCCTGTCCTCAAGCGTCACGATCCCTCTGCTTTGTGTCATCCCCAGTGGGTGCTGGCCTTTGAGATCTTCATCCCCCTGGTGCTCTTCTTCATCCTCCTGGGGCTGCGGCAGAAGAAGCCGACCATCCCTGTGAAGGAAGGTGAGTGCCAGCAGGGTGGTGCCCAGGACGCCTGCACTTGGGGGCACCCGCACTTGGGGCCCCTCCGAGGCTCTGGGGAGCTGCTCCGGCACCCTGGGGACAGCCTGAGGGTGGGGGCGGGGCTGTGGCAGCTGGTGGGGACTCAGAGGGGCCTTTTGGGGGACATAGCACTGGGCAGGGGCTGCAGCCAGGGGCTAGCGGGGCAGACACAGGGAGGTTGGAGAGCCAGAGGGGGGCTCCCGCGGGGGTGGCAGCACCAACCAGCCCGTGGCTGCCATCAGCAGGGATGTTGTGTGGGGGGAAGGAGAAGGATCTGGATGGTGCTGGGACAGCCATGGTCCCCCCGAGTGCTCGAGGAGCAGCTGGGGCGGTGCTGGGAAGGGCTCCTCAGCTCCTTGTGGTGCTGGGGGGGGGGAAATGCACTGTGTGGAGTCCCATGCTATGGAGGCGCTCTGGGGCCCTGACAAGGTGCAAATTAATGGGACTGGAGCTGGGGGCTCCTGGAGATGTGCAGCTGGAGCTCTGGCCGGGGCTGCGGGTGCCCGGTGCCTGCAGGCTGTGCCGCTGGGAGGAGGCGGCGGAGCAGAGCTGCTGGCGTGCCAGGGCTCCATGTGGCACCTGGTGGGTGCCCTTGCGCAGGTGGCGCGGTGGGGCCAGGGGGAGATGCTGGGAGCCGGCAGCAGCGGTGACCTGGCCTAACGATGGTCCAAGCCTGTGTTTCAGTGTGTGCCGGCGAGGGAGAGCCCAGCTGCGGGCGCTGGTCTGGCTGTGGGCGGTGGCAGGCACTGCCCTGATTCCTGCCCCGGCACTGACATGCGCTCTGTGTTGTGTGGTTTTTTGGTTTGTTTTTTCTTTCTTTTTGCTCACGTTTTCTTTTTCTTTCCCACCATCTCCCCTGCCTGCCTGCCCTCCATGCCTCTACTGCATGCGCCAGTCTGTAAGTTGGTGGGGCGGGTGGGCGCCTCCCCCCCTTCCCCTGCCTGTGCCGGCTACGTATTTTGGGGAGAAAGAGCCCGGTTTGGATCAACTCATTCTGGCCTAATCTGCACCTCTGTAACCCTGTTGCCTTCCTCCATGGCTGGTGAAGATGAGCTTGCCCCTGCCTGCTCCTCCCCGGGGACTGCCCAGCCGGGACTGGCCCATGGTGGTGTCCCCACTGGGGTTGGTGGTGCCAGGTTCCCCAGGTGCTGGGGCTGCCGGTGGGGATGTCCCTGGCTCTCTGGGTTGCAGAGGGCTTTCCAGGCCAGGTGGAGGCTTGTCCTACCCCTTCTTCTCACCTCCCTCCTGGGGCAGACCCTGCTGGGTGGTGGCACCCCTGTGGTGACCTGTGGTCACCCAGTCTTGCCCATGCTCCCCCCGGGCTGGTCCCCAAGGGGCTGGAGATGGCTCCCACCCCTGCACCACCACCAGGTCCCTGTCCTGGCCCCTTGCAGCTGCAATGAGCCAGGACATGGCACTGCTAGGAGCCTGGAGGCCAGCAAGAAGCTACCCATGTGCTGAATTTGTCACCAAAGCATGGCATGACCACCACCGTCTGTCACGCCACCCCCACAGGTTGCTGGCCCGTCCCATGCTGCGCCCGTCCCTGCCCTGGGCTGTCCCTTGTCCCTGCCAGAAGCCCATCTTCACCAGCCCCTGCCTGTTGTGGCCGTGCTAACAGCACTGACCTGCTCTAACAATGGGGCCACCAGCCAGGGCGGCGAGAGCAGGGTCCTTGCCCGGCACTGCCCAGTGACAACCTCTGGTCCCCTTTGGGCAGGGCCCTTCCGGGCTCACCCTGCCCCGGGGAAGAACGTGGAAAGACCCCGTCAGGGATGATGGCTCAGCACCGGCGGAGGGGGTGAAGGTTTGCCATCCCCTTGCTGCTTCTCATTTCTTCCATCCCTCCCCACCGTGTCTCCATTTCCACCCACCTCCAGCAGCCGCACGTCAGGGCAGCCGGGCAGTGGGGAGGCTGGGGTCTCTGGGAGCTGTGGATGACAACTCTACTTTCCCTGTCGTATTCTTCCTCCTCCTCCTCCTCTTCCTCTGGAGATCCGGCGGTGCCTCTGAGATTACTAACAAGAGGGGCCAAGAGGCCAGGGGAGGTTGGCAGCAGTCCTGGGAGCAGGTGGCAGAAGTCGGCGTTGTACTGGGGTGGGAGGGACCTGTCACCCAGGGGGGATCAGGCAGGGGCAAGAGGGCAAGAGCCAGGGTGGCAGGAGCTGCCCATAGCCCCAAGGGGCCACCAGCCGGGGACAACTCTGGTGGGAAAGCTGCAGACTTCTGACCTTGGCCACCAACCTCCTGCGGGGCTCGCAGGGCCCAGTGCGTGCTTCTCTGAACTGAGTGTCTGTCTCTCCGGTGGCCCCCTGCCTCCCCCCTGCCTCTCCTCCCTCCCTGCCCGCACCTTCCCCGGCCTCTTCTGCGCTCTCTCGCTGGCTCCAGCTTTCTACACGGCGGCCCCACTCACCTCGGCCGGGATCCTGCCCGTCATGCAGTCCCTGTGCCCTGATGGCCAGCGCGACGAGTTCGGCTTCCTGCAGTACTCCAACTCCACGTGAGTCGTGCCCTTGCTGCGCGCTTCCTCCTCCCGCCCCACATGCTCCTGCGCACTCCCGCGCACAGCCTGCCCCTTCCCGCGCTGGCACTGCCCCGCCGGCAGCAAGGCTTACAAGCCCCTGTCCCCCAGAGTGCCTAGGTGCAGAGCGCTGTGTCCCTGGGGTGCAAGGGGACACCTCAGCCCATTCTCTCATGGGCTCCCAGGTGCCCAGTGCTGGGAGGAGGATAGAGGTGGCCCCTGGGGACACCCTTGAGGCACTGGGGCTCTCCTCTGTGCCCCTGGCATGGTGGATTCGGTGCACAGGCCAGGGCAGCTCCTGGGGCAGCAGTGCCTTGTGGCAGGCAGCGCTGCTGCCCCGTGCACGAGGGGCTTGTCCACCCCAGGGCTCTGTGGAGGGTGTCCCCATCCCTCTGTCCCTGTCCCTGAAGCTGCGGCGGTGCTGGGCTCTTGCAGGGTGACACAGCTCCTGGAGCACCTCAGTGAAGCGGTGGAGCAGAGCAGCCTTTTCGACCCGCAGCACCCAGGGCTGGAGGAGGAGCTGGAGTCGCTGCGCCGGCGCCTGGAGGCACTCAGCAGCAGCGAGCCCAGCTCCATGGAGACTCACTTCAGCAGCCGAGCAGGTAGGCTGTGTCCTGCCTGCTCCCACCACTGCCTGCGCAGGCAGGGATGGAGATGCCCACCCACCAGGCACCCAGCGATGTGATAGCGTGTGGCAGTGCCACTGTCCCACATCGCTGCGTGCAGGGCAGGGCCAGATGTGATATGTCCCCGCACGGGGCCAAGCCAAGTCCACAATGCTGGCGGGCTGCTCTGATCCCCTTGCCTTTTTCCTTGTCAGGATCTGGCTTCACACTGGCATGGGCGGCCAAGGACCAGGGCGAGCTGCACCGCTTCCTGACGCAGAACCTGTCCCTCCCCAACAGCACGGCCGAGCTGCTCCTGGGCTCCAGCATTGACCTGCGGGAGGTGGGTGACGACCTGCAGGAGGTGGGTGATGACCTGTGGGAGGTGGGTGACTGCACAGTGCTACAGGGCCGGGCTTTGTGGCAGTCCGCACTGCCCCACCGAATGGGCACGTCCTGACCCAGACTAAGCCCTGACTACCAGACCCACAGGGTGGGAGTCAGCGGGCACCCGGCCAGAACTCATCCTGCCCTGCCGCCCCATGCCAGGGCATTGCTGGGTTAATGGGTGCTTCCACTCCTGGCACACTTGCAGCCCCGCTCCTGTCCCCGGTGCAGGTGTACCGCCTGTTTTTCGGTTCCTTTCCTTTGGTACCTGATGAGACCCATGAGCGAGACCTGTGGGATGGGTTTGGCCCCAGTGAGAAGATGACGCAGATGGAGGTGAGGAGTGGTGCCGCGTGCAGGGAACATGGTGGGGCAGAGTTTGTCCTCCACATCCCCTCCATGTCCCACCACAGGGTGATCTGGGGTTGTCCATCCCGGCAGAGGGGATGTGAGAGGACACTGTCAGGTGGCCAGAGCAGCAGCAGGAATGGCTGGGTCCCGTCCCGGTGCTGCCACGGGTTCCCCCAATGCTTTGAGGCACACCAATGCCTGTGCCTCAGTTTCCCATTGCAATGGGTGATGGCACCACCTGGACTGTGGCTGTGGAGGGAGCAGGGGACATTGTTCCCTCCTGTGGCTGGAGTGCAGGGGACCCATGCTCCCCCCATCTGCACATCCCCTTTTCTTCCCCTCCCCATGGAGACTGTGGATGTGGGTGCTGTGGGGCCGTTCACATGTGCCTGGGGATACACATGGTGCGGGGAGCCCCCACGCTACCAGCCGCCCCCGTTGGTCCTCTTGCAGAAGAGCCTCCCCAGCGGCTGGAAAAGCCTGCGGGAAGGGCTAGTCCACAGGGCACTGCGGGACCCTGCGGCAGCCCCACGCCGGCCAGCGCTGCTCCGCCTGCTCTCCCAGGCCCTGGGCCTCGCCAGTGCCGCCCCGGCACTCACCACCTCTGACAGCCCTCAGGCCTTTGTCACCGAGATGGAGGTGAGCGCCTCGCGGGGCGAACCGGGATGCCCAGGCGGCTGTTCTGCCAGGGCGGGCACCGTCACAGTGCCCTTGCGCCTGGGGCTGCGCCCCCATGGCTCCCTGCCCTGTAGGGTGTCCTCTTCACCGGGCCAGTGCTGGAGCAGCTGACGTGCGAGCAGAGCCTGGGGGGGCTGCGCCGCCTCCTGCGCGTGGCCCCCGGGCAGCAGCCGCTGCTGCAGGCGTACCGGGCGCTGGCCTGCAACGGCAGCCGGGCCGCCCGCCAGGAGCGCTTCGCCCAGCTGGCCACCGAGCTCCAGGACCAGCTGGACACCCCCAAGATCGTCAGCAGGGTGAGAGTGGGGCTGCAGGACGTGCCTCCCACCGGCTGTGGGGCAGGGAGAAGTCCTGGGCAGGGTTTCCCTACTCACCGGGGGATGTGTGGGGACAGGCGGCTCTGTTACATGGCCCGGCCTTTCCTGGTCACCCTTTTACTCCACATGTGCACCCCCCGCCCAGCCCCATGGTGGGACCACAGATGATTCTGCCTCCTGGCACCCACTCGGGCACTGCCCACTGGATGGGGCTGGGTGTCCCCAGCATTCTCCAAGTGTGTCCCTGCAGGCTTCTCTCCCCAGGACTGGCAATGTCCCTGGTGGTACAGCTCTGCAAGGCTGGCTCTGAGGTCCCTCTTCTCATCCCACCTGAGTCTGATGTGTCCCTTGTGGTCACAGAGGACCACCCTTCCTGCCTGACGGTCATCTTGTGTCCCCCAGCAAGACCCTGCCAGCATTTGCCTGCACTCCCACTGCCTGATAGCCACAGATGCACGACAATGAGTCCAGAGCCCCAGCTGGGCACATCTCCAACCTTCTAACCAAGAAAGGGGATGTGCCACTGCTTAGGGTCCCCCTTGGTCCCCTCCCACTGGCGAGCAGCACCCTGTCGCCCCAGCCACGGGTAACCCCTTGCGCGCTCGTTCTCGCAGCTGAAGCTGGACGAGGTGAACAGCACGGCCGCCCAGCACCGCCTCCATGCCCTCCTGGAGGACCTGGTGGAGATGGAGAAAGTTCTCCGCGACGTGGACATCCTCTCAGCGCTGGCCAAGCTGCTGCCCAGGGGAGCCTGCGCCAGCAAGGCCCCACTGCCCACTGCCAACAGCACTGGCTGGACCGGTGCCAACACCACAGCTGGCAACGCCACAGCAGAGGAGGAGGGCACTGGGGGGGGCTCAGCCGGCAGCGACAATCCCCAGGGGCAGTTCTCAGCATTCGTGCAGCTCTGGGCTGGGCTGCAGCCCATCCTCTGTGGCAACAACCGGTAAGAGCCCTGGGGGATGGAGGGAGATGGATCCAGGTGCTCTCTGGTCAGGACAGGGATGCGGGAGAGCCTACCCTGCCTCTGCCAGCCATCAAGGGCCCCGGTCATCACTTGATGAGCATGCGGGAGATAGATGCTGCCCTGCATCCTTGTGCCGCGGCCGGAAGAAGCTCCTTGTGCTGGGCAGCACCGCGCTGGCACAGGAGTCGGTGTGAAATCCCCTCACAGGCAGGGGTGGGGGCTGCCCGCAGTGAGAGGTGCTGGGGCTGGAGCGGAGTTGGCAGCCTGAGCCCCCTTTGCAGGACAATTGAGCCCAAGGCGCTGAAGCAGGGCAACATGAGTTCGCTGGGCTTCACCAGCAAGGAGCAGCGAAACCTGGGCCTCCTTGTGCATCTGATGACCAGCAACCCCAAAATCCTGTACGCGCCTGTGGGCACCGAAGTGGACAAGGTCATCCTGAAGGTGAGGGTGCAGAGGCCAGAACCTCCATCCTTCCTCTCCCGCTGGCCCCACTCTGCAGGGACCTCCTTGCCCAGATGGGCTCAGCGGGGAGCGGGGAGGAAGGGGCCAGCTGCTTGCCAGCCAACGCTGCCAGAAGCAGACAGCTGCCCTGGCCCTTGTTGGGGTAGCGATGCCTGCTGGGAGGTGTGCAGATATTTCCATGGCTGCTAGCCATCCCAAAGAGCAGGAGGGCCCCTGCCTCTTCCTGCTGTGTGACCTTCCTCCCCTCCAGGCCAACGAGACCTTCGCTTTTGTGGGCAATGTCACCCACTACGCCAAGGCGTGGCTGAACGTCTCCCCCGAGATCCGTGCCTACCTGGAGGAAGGCAGGCTGCAGAGGCGCATCCGCTGGCTCCAGCAGGTAGGATAGTGTGGTGGGGACCGAGCCTGCCTGGGCTTTACTGCCCTGGGGGTGGGAAGGGGGTGTCCTGCCCCCAGGCACCTCATAGCTTCTTCATGTGAAGCTCTCAGGTGCTCCTGGGTGCCCAGCCTGCTCTTGCAAGGACCAGGCTGGTTCCCTGCACAGGGTGGACGCTGTCCCCCAGTCCCCAGGAGGAACGTTGGGGTCCTGTCTGTTTCCGTGGGGAGGCCGGGAGGCCAAGAGGCAGGGCGTACCCCAACTTTTCCCTCCTGTGTCTCCCTCTCTGTCCCAGTTCACCACCGACCTTCACAAGCATCCAGAGATCCTGAATGTCTCTGACAGCGATGTTCTCCACAACTTCCTCAACGGCAACTTCTCCCTACCCAACGCCAGTGTCCTGCTCCAGCAGCTGGACACCATCGACAATGCTGCCTGCGGCTGGGTCCACTTCATGGCCAAGGTGAGGTTGTGCCCATCTGTGGGAACATGGGTGCTGGAGCGGCACTCAGCGCCCGCAGCTGGGCTCACGGAGTGGCTGTGAGTGGCACATGCTGCACCGTGTGCAGGGTCCACATGCTAGAGCCATCAGGGGCAGTGGGGTCTCACTGGCCTTCCCCTCCCCCTAGGTCAGTGTGGACATCTTCAAAGGCTTCCCGGATGAGGAGAGCATCGTCAACTACACGCTGAACCAGGCCTACCAGGACAACGTCACGGTCTTTGCCAGTATGTCCCCGGGAACCAACCCCTTCGCAGGGGTCCCTGAAGCCGTGTCCTTCTCCAGCTGCGCCCTGGGCTGGGGCCACTGGCTTGGGAATGTGGCTCCCTTGGTGAATGTGTGGGGTGGATGAGCGGACCTAGCATCTTGCGGTACCCATCCTCTGCCCCTGGCCAAGTCCTGCCGGGCACAGTATCCTGCCACTGTCTTGGTTCTCCCACCGCCACTGCCTGCTGTCCACGTGCCCTCACATCCCATGCCAGGGCCGTGCCCACCCTCCTTCTCTGTGGCCATCATGTGGCAGCCCTTATGGTGCCCTTGGCTGGGACATGCTGAACCCCTCCATGTCCCTGCCCGTCGCTGCAGGCCGGCCGGTGTGGCCATCTCCCATGGTGCCAGCGGGCTCCCTGTCTCTCCCGCTGCCCGCAGGTGTCATCTTCCAGACCAACAGGGACGGCTCGCTGCCCCCTCATGTCATGTACAAGATCCGGCAGAACTCCAGCTTCACGGAGAAGACCAATGAGATCCGGCGGGCGTACTGGCGGCCCGGCCCCAACACTGGTGGCCGCTTCTACTTCCTCTACGGCTTTGTCTGGATCCAGGGTGAGTGCCAGCTCCCTTGCCCAGGTCCTTGGCCCCTGCCCACACTGCCTGCTCAGCTTGGCCTCTCCTCCTCCCCAGACATGATGGAACGCGCCCTCATCAACACGTTCGTTGGCCACGATGTGGTGGAGCCCGGCAACTATGTGCAGATGTTCCCGTACCCATGTTATACCCGGGACGAGTGAGTAACACGCGTGTGGGCAGGGCGGGCAGGGGCAGGACCTTTCCTCTTCCCCTTTGCAGGCCAGGACACTTCAGCTGGGAAAAGGGGACAAGTCTGGGGGCCTGAGAGAGGTTGGTGACATTAGGAGTGATGAGCAACCAGTTAAGCCCTGTTCCTTGGACCACCAGGCTAGGCCAGCAGGGGAAGGATTTTGTGCCCAATTTGCAGCTGAAATGAGGAACTTGTGGCTGCAGGGTGTCTCGGAGGCTGAAAGACTTGGGGAGAACAAGAGGAGTGTGGTAAATGGATGGTACATGTGTCTGTTGGTGGTTATTGAACGCAGTGGTCTGGAGGAAGCACCTGGAGAAGTCCCAGAGTCACCAGCCCTCCAGGGCAAGAGGGTGAATAGGGGCCCGTCCACACCAGGGTAGGCAGGGCACTGGGCCGAGCCCACAGCCACTGCCCACCTGCCTGCCAGGACCTAACAGCCAGGACACTAGATTGTCCTATGGGCTCATTGGAGAAGCTCTTTCAGGGCACTAAGGAGCTGCTGGACTGGAGGGCTGGTTGTCCCTGGGCAGTGGGAGAGCTCTTCCACTGCCCTGTGCCCCAGAGTCTCCCCGAGTCTCTGTGGTGGTGCCACCATCCAGCTCTCCCCTCTTGTCCTCTACCCCACCAGCTTCCTCTTCGTCATTGAGCACATGATGCCCCTGTGCATGGTGATCTCCTGGGTCTACTCAGTGGCCATGATGATCCAGCACATTGTGACAGAGAAGGAGCACCGCCTGAAAGAGGTGGGGATGTGGGAGAGATCCCTGGGGAGGAGCTGGCATCTCTGAGCTCTAAGTTCTGCGCTGCATCCCTTGGGCACCTTCCCCATGTCTCCGGGGCGCATGAGCTGAGTGGGTGCAGATCCCACATCCTTGGGCTGAGCTGGTCCTTCCATGTGTCCCTGGCACGAGCCCTGCCCAGCGTTGGAGGGAGCTGAGCCCGATGGCACCCTGGCACAGGGTGCTGTGGCCTGCCTGCTCCCAGCAGCCGCTGGGGACCCCTCAGTGCTGCCCATTGCTCTCTCAGCCCCAGCGAGTGAGGCAGCAGAGATGCGCAGGGTAGGGGACAGCCCCGCTGAGCAGTTTTGGCCTCGCAGGTGATGAAGATGATGGGCTTGAACAACGCAGTGCATTGGGTGGCTTGGTTCATCACCGGCTTCGTCCAGCTCTCCATCTCGGTCACAGCGCTCACTGCCATCCTGAAGTACGGCAAGGTCCTGATGCACAGCGATGTCCTCATCATCTGGCTCTTTCTCGCCATCTACGCAGTGGCCACCATCATGTTCTGGTGAGCTGCCTAGTGCACTCCATGGGGTGAGGGGGCACAGGCAGTGCCAGGGTCCGTGTGCCATGGAGCAAGGGTGCTGGGAGCTGTGTGGGCAAGGGTCGGTGGAGGGGCACAGGTACCCCCAGCCAGCTGATATAAGGGGGCAATTTATCACCTCAACACCACCAAAATTGGAAGGTGTGGGGAGAGCCCTGGTGGGGTAGGATCCGAGGTGACGCTTTCCTCCCTGCAGCTTCCTGGTGTCGGTGCTCTACTCCAAGGCCAAGCTGGCCTCTGCTTGTGGCGGCATCATCTATTTCCTCAGCTATGTGCCCTACATGTATGTGGCCATCCGGGAGGAGGTGGCGCATGACAAGATCACGGCCTTTGAAAAGTGCATCGCGGTGAGTTGGCTGCGGCTGCTGGGAAGGTGCTTAGCCCCACATTTGCCCCGGGCACCCCATGTCCAGTACACAGGCCACCAAGTTGTCACCAACCCCTGGGCAAACCTCTGCCTGTATAAACCAACTGCCATAGAGCTTTGGAGGCATCTCCAGAAGGTGTGGTCCCTCCCAGGGCAGGGAGCATCTCCATGGGGCTGGGTGGGGCAGCACCAGGTAGGAATTCGCCCTAACCTGTTCCTCCAGAGCTGGCCTGTGGTTCCTGCTGATGTCCCCTTCCCTTCCCTCTGCCTCTCTGCAGTCCCTCATGTCCACCACGGCCTTCGGGCTGGGCTCCAAGTACTTTGCGCTGTACGAGGTGGCCGGCGTGGGCATCCAGTGGCACACTTTCAGCCAGTCGCCCGTGGAAGGAGATGACTTCAACCTCCTGCTGTCCATGATGATGCTGATCGTGGATGCCGTGGTTTATGGGGTGCTCACGTGGTACATTGAGGCCGTGCACCCGGGTACGTGTGGGAGGTGGGGCATGAGGGCACCTCTGATCTTATGGGAGCCTCCTTGCTGGGAACACTGCTGGTTCCTTGTGGTGGTCAGCCCTGACATGGTGGGATTTGGCACAACGTGCCTTCAGGGTCCCCTGCGTGTGTCCTGTTGGGGACATCTGCCCACATGCCCTGACCCACTGGTGACACCAGCAGGTTCCTTGGAGATCTTCAGTGCATGTCTCAGTTCAGTGGCGAACTGTAGCAAAGCAAGATGTCTGTGGCTGGAGCACTGTTCCCCCTTATCACCCGCTTGGAGAGGAGTCTCACCTGCTTCCTTTCCTTTCCTAGTAAAACCGAAACATGAGCCAAGCCCAACCGAAAGCCCAAAGGACTTTGCTTCCTTGCGCAGCCTAGCAGCGTTGCCCTGAGCCCAGTTGGCCAGGGTGCTTGCAGCCCCCACCCTGCAGTGATGTCCCTGAGATGGGGAAACCTCCAAGCCCATGCCTGTGCCTGTACCTGTGCCAAGCTCTGCCCCAGCCCTCGGCCAGTTTCTGCACAGACGTGGGTGCAGGGTTGGCCCTGACTCCACAGGGGTTGTGCTTGCAGGCATGTTTGGCTTGCCGCGGCCCTGGTACTTCCCCTTCCAGAAGTCTTACTGGCTGGGCAACGGGCGAGTGGAGACCTGGGAGTGGACCTGGCCCTGGTCCCGCACCACCCGCCTCAGCATCATGGAGGAGGATCAGGCCTGTGCCATGGAGAGCCGGAGGCTGGGTGAGGGCAGACAGGGGTGGCAGGAGGTGGCCTGGGGATGGCCCTGGCTCTGCTGCAGGGTCCTGCTGTGGCCAGGGACCCCTGTGTGTCCCCTGTGTCCTTACCAGGGCAGGCTCCTGGGCCAGGCACTGGTGCCTGTCTGGGAGCTGCTGCCTGTGGTGCGGGAGGGGGGAAGCTGGCGAGAAGCAGAGGGGAAGGGGCCACAAGCCAGCACAGCCATTACGGGATGGAGGCAGGGAGATTCATCCCCTGGGGCACCCCGCTCCAAGCCTGGCCTCCCTGCCACCCCCTGGCTCCTCACCATCCCGCTCTCGCGGCAGAGGAGACACGGGGCATCGAGGAGGAGCCGACCCACCTCCCCTTGGTTGTCTGCATTGACAAGCTCACCAAGGTCTACAAGACAGACAAGAAGCTGGCGCTGAACAAGCTGAGTCTCAACCTCTATGAGAACCAGGTGGTGTCCTTCCTGGGGCACAACGGCGCAGGCAAAACCACCACCATGTGAGTGCCCGTCAGGGCGGATGTGGGCCGTGTCCTTCTGGCCAGCTGCAGTGCGGGGCAGGAAGGTGCTGCATGATGTCCTTGCAGGGCCCTGTGGCAGCTGGTGCCGTGCCCAGAGGGCAGCAGTGTGGATGTGAGGGTGGCACAAAAGGGGGACAGGCAGCAGGCGCATGGCCCTGCACTGACCAGGCCCAGCAGATGCTCCTGGAGGTGGTGGTTGGGATTGGGACCAGACGGAGGAATACAAGGTTCCTCACGTTGTTGCCTTTCTCCATCCATCCAGGTCCATCCTCACCGGCTTGTTCCCTCCAACCTCGGGCTCTGCTACCATCTACGGCCACGATATCCGGACGGAGATGGATGAGATCCGGAAGAACCTGGGTATGTGTCCCCAGCATAACGTGCTCTTCGACAGGCTGACGGTGGAGGAGCACCTCTGGTTCTACTCGCAGCTCAAAAGCATGGCGGAGGAGGAGATCCGCAAGGAGATGGACAAGTAGGCATCCCCCAGCTCCTTTTCCCCCATCTGTGCCTTTTGCATGAGTGGGTCCCCTTCCTGCTGGCTGTGCTGTGGTGGGTGATCTGGGAGCAGAAACGTCCCCCGGAGCAGCTCCACCAAGTGTTTTCCAAAACTTGGGGTATCAGGCTGGGGAAGCCAGCAGAAGATGCTTCTGTAGCCTGGCTGCAGCTGGGCTGTCCTGGCGGCCAAGAGCCGCAGGTACTATGCGGGGAAAAGGCATCACGTGTTCCCTGCAGGCACTGGGCGCCAGTATGGCCCCCCCAGCATCCCTGGTGCTTCCCCCCTGTCCCCAGGATGATTGAGGACCTGGAGCTCTCCAACAAACGCCACTCCCTGGTGCAGACCCTCTCGGGAGGCATGAAGAGGAAGCTGTCGGTGGCCATCGCCTTTGTGGGAGGGTCACGGGCTGTGATCCTGGATGAGCCCACGGCTGGCGTGGACCCGTATGCACGCAGGGCCATCTGGGACCTCATCCTCAAGTACAAGCCAGGTGAGGGGAGGGGGGCAGAGCCCAGCATGGCTCCTCTGGCTGCGACAGCCCCAGCCCTTCCACTGAGGCTCTGTGCCACCAACAGGGAGGACCATCCTGCTCTCCACGCACCACATGGACGAGGCCGACCTGCTGGGTGACCGCATTGCCATCATCTCCCACGGCAAGCTCAAGTGCTGCGGCTCCCCACTCTTCCTCAAGAGCACCTACGGTGATGGCTACAAGCTGACAGTGGTGAAGAAGCAGTCAGACACCAGGAATGGCACAGGTCTGGGGGGCAGCGGGACCCTGTGTTTAGAGGAGTAGATGGTACCAGCCCTTCTTCAGCCCAGGAAAGGAACGAGAGGTCAACACCCAAGTGCTCCCACCCCGAGCCTCCTTAGGCCATGTGGAGGGTGGAGGGGGCAGGGCAGGGGTGTAGGAGGTGGCATTCGCTCAGCCTTGATTTCTCCAGTTTGGGTCCCGGCTTAGACCCTGCATGGTGGCATTTGCCTCCAGGTGCTGGTTCTGTCCCTTGGCCTCTCTGCCCACTGAGATGTCCAGCGTGGGCTGCGGTGCAGAGCCCTGTCCCCAGCCCAGGCAGGGCAGCCTGGGAAGCCGCCAGCACCCCACGATGGAAGTTGGAGGAGCCCTCACAGCACTGGGGTGGTCATGGCGGGCCCTGATGGGAAGCCAGGTGAGAAGTGACCGACTGGTGCTGCCCCTCTGCCACAGAGCCAGGCCAGCTGCACAGCCCCCCGGCCCACTCTTCCATCAGCCCCTGCTCTGAGCCTCGCGTCTCCCAGTTCATCAAGAAATATGTGGCCTCCTGCCTCCTCATCTCTGACACCAACACTGAGCTCTCCTACATCCTGCCCAGCGAGGCCGTCAAGAAGGGCTGCTTTGAGAGGCTCTTCCAGGTAACCGCAGGGACTGGCGGGGTGGGCAGGGAGGCAGTTGCGGGGTGCTGCAGCACTGTGGGCACCTTCTGCCCTCCTCACACAGCACTTTGCCTCCACAGCACTTGGAGCAGAGTCTGGAAGAGCTGGACCTCACCAGTTTTGGGCTGATGGACACCACGCTAGAGGAGGTCTTCCTGAAGGTGTCCGAGGAGGACCAGTCTCTGGAGAACAGCGACGCGGGTATGAGCGGCGGGAGGGCACATGGTGCTGCTGGGGCTGGCGAGGGGCTGTGTGACTTTGTGTGGGTTTGGTGGCTCCTCTCCCCTTGCGCATGGCCGCAGAAGTCTCGTTTCCCAAGAGGAGTGGTCTCCAGCGGAGCACATCCCGGCCAAGGGCAGCTGGCCTCTGCTCCACTCCGGGTTTGCAGACCAGATCCGTCCCCACCCTGTGCCATGCCGTGGGGAAGGGTGGCGTGGCTGGTGGCAACCCCCCTTCTCCTTCCAGACATGAAGGAGTCTAAGAAGGACGCCCTGCAGCCACCCGCCCCCGAGCTGGGCCCGAAGCCTGAGGCCAATGGGGAGCCCCTGGCCGAAGCGGCCGTGCCAGAGAAGCCGGAGGTGGAGCTCAGCAACTTGGTGACCTGCTCCAAGCTGGCGCAGTCGCAGGCGTCCCTGCGCTCAGCCTCCTCAGTGGGGTCTGTGCGGGGTGACGAAGGTGGGGCTTATTCCGAATTCTTCGGGGATTACGCGCCCCTCTTTGATAACCGGCAGGACCCCGATAACATCAGTCTGCAAGGTTCGTGCCGCCGGTGTCTGGCCAGCGGCAGGGGCCAGGGGAGGTGCTCAGCTGGGATGCGGAGGGTGGCCGGGGCAGTGGCAGTGCCTGTCCCAGCACCTGGGCAGGGCAGAGCTGGCCCTGGCTGAGGCAGGCGGATGTGCCGGGGATGGGGGGCCATGCCTGCTGCCGACACTGCGCCCAGAGAACCGCAGCCTCGGTGGGAGGGCTGGGAACAGGTGCTTCTACCAGTTTGCACCCCCAAACTGGTAGCATGTGCATGGGGGAGTCCCATGCTGAGACACGGAGCCAGTGGGCGCAGCCAGCACTAGCTCTGCCCTTTGCCTCCCTTCGATCCCACGAGTGCCACCCTGCAGACTCGCCCCACTAACGCGCTTGTTCCTCGTGCTGGCACCTGGTCGGGTTGTTTCCTCTTGGCCCTTGGGCACAGAGTCGTCTTCCAGCTGGTGGCTTTGCCCTCCATACCCTGACCCAGGCTCGGGGCTCTCCCTGCCCGGATGCTGGGATTGCTGGAGGATGGAGGATGCAAGCAGGTGCCCTGAGGCTGCTGTTTTATTCACAAATCCTTTTCTGGGTTATCCCAGCAGCTCTTGTCATGATTAATTCAGGGATGTGCCAGCTTGCCTCCCTGGCCGAGGTTGCTCTGAGCGTTGTGATTTGGGTTGTGGGAGGCAGAACCGAGACTCCTTGAGCCCCAGCCCTGTGCCCACTGCCTCACTGGGTCCCCCCACCCATGTCCTGTCCCCTGTTCCTGACTGCGCTGACCCCTTGCCAGCTGGGAGAGCTGATGGGAAAACAGAGGGGTTCTGCCAAAAAGCACCAATTTAGGTTGTTTTTTTTTAAAACTGTCTAAATTTCCCATTTTGGGCCAAGAGGAATCTGCCAGCCAGCTGCCTCGTTTCACACCGCGGTGCTGCTGTGGCTCGGTGGCCGTCAGGGTTGGGTGCTGCCCTGTCCCTTGGGGTAGCTGCGCCCAGCTCGGTGCCCAGCTCAGCTCCCTGGGGCCAAGGCATGTGAGGGAGTGGCCGTGCCAGGGGGCTGACATCCTTCTCCCCTCTCAGAGCAAGAGGCGGAGGCAGAGGTGGAGGCAGAGGACCGTGACCTGGCCGGGCAGGGGAGCTTCAAGCTGGAGGGCTCATGGCTGAAGCTGCGCCAGTTCCACGGGCTGATCGTCAAACGCTTCCACTGCGCCAAGCGCAACACCAAGGCCCTCTTCTCGCAGATCCTCCTGCCCGCCTTCTTTGTCTGCGTGGCCATGACGGTGGCGCTCTCTGTGCCCGAAATAGGTGCCTGCAAGCCACCCACCTGCACGCTGGGGGCTGCTGGTGGCCCCTTCTGCCTGCCCCAGTGTGGCCGGTGGGGACACTGGCGAGGGGTGGGGGTGAGGACATGGCTTGCGGGCGCTCAGCCAGTCTGCCCGTGCGCTGTGGTGCTGTGGGTGCAAGCGGGTTCCTGTCCTTGTCCCCACAGGTGACCTGCCGCCCCTCATCCTCTCACCATCGCAGTACCACAACTACACCCAGCCCAAGGGCAACTTCATTCCTTATGCCAATGAGGAGCGGCGTGAGTACCGGTGAGAGCTGCCGCTCACCGGTGACCAGCATCCCATGCCCCGTCCCCATCCCCATCCCTGTCTCCATCCTGGGACTGCGATGGGGGGCAGCAGGGAGGGTAGCCCGCAGCGGGGCTGGTGCCGGGGCTGGCTTGGGCATGGAGCAGAGCCTGTCCGGTGCCATGTCCCCTTGCAGAAAGCAGCCTCCATCCTCCCCAGGGTGTCTCTGGGAGAGATGCCAGCCCTGATGCTGGCTGTGATTGGCAGCTCAGCTCTTGCCAGACCTGAGCTGTGTGTGCCACCATGGTGCCCATGCCCATTTAGTCATGATACATGTCAAGGCCTCAGGGGGGTCCCAGCAGAAGATGGCCAAGGTGTTGAGAGCCATGTCTCCTGCTTCTCGCTCCTCCTCAGCCGCTCCTCTCCCCGCAGCATCAGGCTGTCTCCTGATGCCAGCCCCCAGCAGCTGGTGAACACCTTCCACCTGCCCTCCGGTGTGGGGGCCACCTGCGTGCTCAAGACGGCCTTCAACAACACACTGGACCAGCCCATGCAGACCCTCAACCTCAACAGCAATGAATCCAAGATGCTGGCAGCCAAGTACTTCGACGCCATGTGCATTGACTCCTTCACCCAGGGCCTGCCGCTCTCCAACTTTGTGCCGCCACCTCCATCCCCAGCCCCCTCTGACTATCCCATCTCGGTGGATGAGGACCTGCTCCGTGCCTGGAACTCCACGACTTTCTCCTCCGCCGTCAAAGGTATCGCTCGGTGCCTGGGTCTGTCCGGGCGTGGGATTCATCTCCAGCAGGGAGATGATATATCTCCCCCACAGAAGCAGCTCCAGGGACCTCTGGAAATGCCTATCAGTTTGGCCTGGCCACAGCAGAGCATCGCATCGCTGGGCTGAACTTCTGGCTCAGGGCCAGTGCTGGCCCCTGGAGCACCACTCCCTGTTCAGCCCCGGCAGTGCCGGTGGAGCTCCAATGGTGGTGACACCATCGAGAGCCCTGTGGCCAGCCTTGTGTCATCCTTGCTGGTCTGCAGTCCCCAGCCATTGCCTTCTCCAGCCACACTTCACGCCCCCTCTTTGAACTGTTTCTGTCCTCCCAGAGCTTTTCCCCATGTCCATCTCTTGGTCCCTCTCGGTCACCAGGACACAAAAGTCCTCTCGCAGACCGAGCTCTGGCCGTGGGGCAGAGTGCTCCCTCCCTGCCCGCCAGGACCCCTCGCCCTAGCCTCTCGCCCCAGTGTTGTCCCAGGCAGCCGGGGCAGGCAGGAGCCTGGCTGTGAGCTGCCCTCTCTGATCTTCAGAGACCATGACCTCAGCACCTGCCCTGCCCCGCATCATCCATGAGCCCATCAAGTGCACATGCTCCATGCAGGGGACCGGCTTCTCCTGCCCCAGCGGTGTGGGGGGCCACCCCCCACAGATGAAGGTGGTGACGGGGGACATCCTGGCAGACATCACAGGGCGCAACGTCTCCGAGTATCTGCTCTACACCTCGGACCGCTTCCGGCTGCACAGGCAAGAGGGAAGGCTGGGAGGGTCTGGCCTGTGCTGAGGAGCTGGTGTGGGGGACCGGGGACTCAGGGACACCGGCCCGGGGTGCTGACGGGAACCAGGAGCATGCTCAAGCATGGCCCCACTCCCGGAGGCGGAGGACAGCGGTCACAGCTTCTCGCTGGTGCCTTGTCTCTCAGGTACGGGGCACTCACCTTTGGCAACGTCCAGAAATCCATCCCAGCCTCCTTCGGGGCCAGGGCTCCTGCCACGGTGCGCAAGATTGCCGTCCGGAGAACAGCCCAGGTGGGACCACGCTGTGCCCTGCGGCAGCTGGGAGATGGGTGGGCAGCGGCAGCCATGGCATGGGTGGGGAGGAGAAGGGGACAGGCAGCTCTGCCTGCACGGCGGGGGCCCCTCACCCACAGCTCTGCGGCAGTGCTCTCCACCGAGGAATCTGGTGGGGCTCTCACCCTATGGGGTGCTTAGCAGCTCCCACCCCAGCGGGTCTGGCCAGCACGGTCAGCAGTGGCCTGGTCTCCCCACAGCTGTGAGCCCAGGAAGCCTGTGCTGTGGCTGTCCCATCCTGCCCCACCTCATCCTGTACACCCCATCCCATCCTTCCCCTTCCAGTGCATCTGCCATGGGCCCAGCTCTCTTGCCACCTCCCACCACTCTTCTCTGCTCCTCCAGGTCTTCTACAACAACAAGGGCTACCACAGCATGCCCACCTACCTCAACGCTCTCAACAACGCCATCCTGCGAGCCAACTTGCCCAAGAGCAAAGGCAACCCTGCTGCCTACGGTGAGGGCCTGGAGGTGTTTAAGGGCAGAAGCGCGTCAGGAATAGCTTTAGGGCATGGTCCAACCAGGCTCTAAAGTGCAATGTACCCCCTTGGACCAAGCAGGCTAGTGCCCAGTTGGGGCAGGGCGTTCACCCACCTTGACTATGAGATCTGGGCTAGGCAGATCTCTCTCAGGTCTGGGCTGGGGCAGAATGTCCCAAAGTGCTGCCTGAAAGCACCTGGGCTTGTGATGTGTCTGAGGATGCTCTCTGCCAGCCGGTGAGAAGGGCTTGGCCTCAAGGTGCTTGGTCGCTTCACACAGCTCAGCTCCTGCCAAGTTGCAGGGAGGAAACCTGTGCTCCCGCACAGAGCCAGGATCAGGCAGGCTGGGGGCAAGATTTTCTGTCCTGAGCCAGCTTTCACGCTCCCATATTTCTTCTTGGGTCTTCCTGCAGGCATCACGGTCACCAACCACCCCATGAACAAGACGAGCGCCAGCCTGTCCCTGGATTACCTGTAGGTCCAGGGAGTGGAGGGTGGCCGTCCCATGGAAGGGAGGGAGCTCCTCACTGCAGTTTGCAGGGGAATGCCGAGGCTTCTGCCCTGCAGGCTGTGTGGGGGGGGGCCGGGTGGCTGTGGTGTGGGGGTCCCTGTGCTATGCCCTGCTCTGTGCACAGTGTCTGTCCCACACCAGGACGGGTGGTCCTTTTCCGGGCAGCTGAGGGTGACGGGGTCCCTGCTCTCCTCCTTGCTCCCCATGCAGCCTGCAAGGCACAGATGTGGTGATTGCCATCTTCATCATCGTAGCCATGTCCTTCGTGCCAGCTAGCTTTGTGGTGTTTCTAGTGGCCGAAAAGGCCACCAAGGCCAAACACCTGCAGTTTGTGAGCGGCTGTGACCCCGTCATCTACTGGTTGGCCAACTACGTGTGGGACATGGTGAGCAGGGCATGTGACCCCACCGGCCGAGCCCCCAGGGCCGGGCAGGTGGGTGGGCAGTCATAGAAGTTTTTGTCTTCTCCAGCTGAACTACCTGGTGCCGGCGACATGCTGCATCATCATCCTGTTCGTGTTTGACCTCCCGGCGTACACCTCTCCCACCAACTTCCCTGCCGTCCTCTCCCTCTTCCTGCTCTACGGGTACGTTGCTCAGAGGGGTGGTCAGGATGCACTGGTGGGTCCCTCCACTGCCCCATCCGCACTGTGGCTACACAGGCAGGGTCTGGCCTCGGGGCTGCCCCTCTGGCTGATGTTCTGCAGCTCCTGTAGCTGGTGGGCTGCAAGGGCTGGGGTGGGAGAGCCCGGGGAGGATGGGGCTGGGAGATGGGCAATCCCAAGGTTGGTGCTGCCCGGTCCCTCTCCTGCCATGCTGACATGTGCTCCTGTGCCACTCACTTTCCCAGCTGGTCCATCACTCCCATCATGTACCCTGCCTCCTTCTGGTTCGAGGTGCCCAGCTCTGCCTACGTCTTCCTCATCGTCATCAACCTCTTCATTGGCATCACGGCCACTGTCGCCACTTTCCTGCTGCAGCTCTTTGAGCACGACAAGGTATAGGATTCACAGCTCTGCCTGGGGCCACCAGGAAGGGAGAAGCTGCCACCGGGTCGTGGGACAGCTCAGGCTGGGAGGGACCTCAGGAGGTTTCTGCTCCAAACTGCTGCTCCCAGCAGGGTCAGCTGTGAGACCTGACCGGGCTGTATCTCGGTGGGGATCCTGATCCTACCATGCGCTCATGGTCCTCAGGGGTGTTTCTGATGGTCACGTCCTCTCTGCCTGTCCCCACAGGATCTGAAGGTGGTGAACAGCTACCTGAAGAGCTGCTTCCTTGTATTCCCTAACTACAACCTGGGCCATGGCTTGATGGAGATGGCCTACAACGAGTACATCAACGAATACTATGCCAAGATCGGTATGGCCTCTCATTCCCTCCCTCCCTTGCTACAGGGCATGTGGGGCTCGGGGGGACCACGGTGCTGGCACATCCCCTCCGCCTGCCCTGTGGGGCTTCCCAAGGCCCAGAGCAACCTGGAGCAAAAAGGACGTGAACTAGACTGGGGGGCAGGAAGAGACACGGTTGAGGGTCAGCCATGGCGTGGTGCTAGTGATGCTGAAAATGGTTCCTTCGGCCATCCTGCATTGCAGCCCCATGGAGAGAGGAGGTTGTGAGCCTTGGCAGAGTTGTGTGTTTCTGCTGCTGTTGCACATTGCCTGTAGCGGAGCTGTGGTGGGTTGTGGTGGAGCCATGAGGGGGCTGTGGTGGGCCATGGTGGGGCCGTGCTGTGATATGAGAGGTGGGGACTGCAAGGCCTCTTTCCTTCCAGATGTGGTCTCCTGCAAAAAGGGCTGTGCTGCCCAGAATGAGCCTTTTGCTACTCGCAGCTTCAGCTTGGCCTCAAAAAGGTCTTACTGCTCTCCACTTCTCAAGCAGCTTCTGTATATAACCCAGGTGCTGCTGGCATCATAGGGTGCAATTTCAGGGCAGGATCTGACAAATCCATCCAATACTCACTCTCAGTTGGGTTGATTCATCCTACTGAGGTTGAAAAGTCACAAGATGATTTCAACAGCACATGCGCTGTGAATGGAAAGCCTTGTTGTGACCAGTCCTGGTGCCAGCAGCAGCAACCAGCCCAGGCAGCTGCGGCAGGGGAGGAGACATGGGAGCAGGACAGTGTCATTGGCACAGGCCAGCTCAAGACATACGACCAGGTTGTCCCCATGGGAAGGTGTCCCCAGCTGCTCTCTCCTCTTCCTCCCACTCAGGACAGTTCGATAAAATGAAATCGCCCTTTGAATGGGACATCGTGACGCGGGGGCTTGTTGCCATGACAATCGAAGGCTTTGTTGGCTTCTTCATCACCATCATGTGCCAGTACAACTTCTTCCGGAAGCCCCAGTGAGTGTGGTCGGGGGGCAGGCTAGGGGGCTAGGGAGGCTGGCAGCAGGGAAAGCTTTGCTGTCAGAACCCCTTAGCTTAAGGCTGCCCCTCCAGTGGGTGCAAGCTGGGGAGCTGCCTATCCCTGGCAGGGATGCGGGCAGGTGGCTCCTGTGCCTGCATCCCTAGCCTGCCCTGTGCACCCTCCTGCAGGCGGCTGCCCGTCTCCACTAAACCCATCGAGGATGACATCGATGTCGCCAACGAGCGGCACCGTGTCCTGCGCGGCGACGCTGACAACGACATGCTGAAGATTGAAAACCTCACCAAGGTGCAGCAGTGGGGCGGCGGTGGTGGGGGATGCACCGGGGCTGCAAGGAGCCATCCCATCTGAGGGACGTGGGTCAGGGTTGGGGGTCCGGGTGCCTCCCAGCGGGCTGAGCCCCCATCCCCTGCCCCACCAGGTGTACAAGTCCCGCAAGATCGGGCGCATCCTGGCCGTGGACCGGCTGTGCGTGGGTGTGCGGCCTGGGGAGTGCTTCGGGCTGCTGGGCGTCAACAGCGCGGGCAAGACGTCCACCTTCAAGATGCTGACAGGGGACGAGAGCACCACGGGCGGAGAGGCCTTCATTAATGGGCACAGGTTGGGGGGCACGGGCTGGGCAGGAGGTGGCGACTGCCCACTATCCTGGAGACAGGACAGGGTCTGCCTGGGGGTCTCCCAGGATGAAGCAGCATGAGTCTGCTCGTGCGGCTCTGTGGGAGTCAGCAGCCCTGTGTCCTGGGCTGACCATCACCTCGGGGGTGGCAAGTGACACCCAGCTCTTGGCCAAGGCTGCCTGTTGTGGATTACCTGGTAGATGTGTGTGAAAGGGGGGTGAGCAATGGGGTGCTCCCGAAAAGCAGTTCCTTCTCCCCGCAGCCCCTGCATTCTCTTCCACAGTATCCTGAAGGAGCTCCTGCAGGTCCAGCAGAGCTTGGGCTACTGCCCCCAGTTCGATGCGCTCTTCGATGAGCTGACGGCCCAGGAGCACCTGAAGCTCTACACCCGCCTGCGCGGCATCCCCTGGAAGGACGAGGAGCGGGTAGGGCTCTGGGCAGGCGATTGCCAGCACCTGAGGGCTGGCGCTGTGCCTCAGGAACGATATATCACTGGGCACCAGCAGGGACTGAGCTGGTGCCACTGCCCTAATAGCAGTGCTGCCCCAGTGGTGCGCCCATGTGGGGTGCTGGGACCAGGCACAGGCACTCACAGGCCCCCACTGACGCTCACGGCCGTGCCAGGGGCTGCCGTGGGGCTCCCCTGACTGGCACATCACTTGTGGTCCCCTTGGCAGCAAGCCCATGCTGTGCAGCCCAACTGCTTGCCCACTGACCCCTGCCAGCTCTGCCAGCCCCGTGACCTTGGCAGGGTGACAGCAGCCACCCACACCTTGCAGGTCGTCAAGTGGGCACTGAAGAAGCTGGAGCTGACCAAGTACGCTGACAAGCCCGCCAGCACATACAGCGGAGGCAACAAGAGGAAGCTGTCTACAGCCATCGCGCTGATCGGATACCCAGCCTTCATCTTCCTGGTGTGCCCTGGGCTCCAGCCCCCTGCCTGTGGGGTGCTCCTCCCACCCCCCGTGTCCTTGGGGCTGGTGCTGGGCTAGGGTGGAGAAATGATGCTGGGTGGGAGCTGCCTGCCCCTCGTTCCGCCACAAGTGTCCTCGGGTGTGGGACCATGTCCTGAGCTGGGCTGAGGACAGGAAGGGGGTGGTGGTGTCCCGCTGGGGTCTGGTGTTTCTGAGGGTGCTGTCTGTCCCACAGGATGAGCCCACCACGGGGATGGACCCCAAGGCACGGCGCTTCCTCTGGAACCTCATCCTGGACGTCATCAAAACGGGTCGCTCTGTGGTGCTCACGTCCCACAGGTCCGGGGGGGCTTCTGGCTAAGCCCATGATGCCTCTGGGCACCTGGGGTGCTGCGTGGGTGGGAGGGGGCTCTTTGGTCTCCGGGAGATGGCATTCGGCAGGGGCACAGGGAGCAGAGGGGGGCCGAGACACCCTCTGTTGCCTTCTCCCGTCCCTGGTGGTGGGGCCACAGCACCTGGGTGATGGGCTGAGGAGCTCGGCGCACCGCCTGCCCCAGCTGCAACCCCTGGCACTGTTCCCCCATGCCACCCTGCTGAAGCCTGCCCTCTCTCCCCAGCATGGAGGAGTGCGAGGCACTCTGCACCCGCCTGGCCATCATGGTGAACGGGCGGCTCAAGTGTCTTGGCAGCATCCAGCATCTGAAGAACCGGTAAGAGCCCAGTGGAGGTCCACCACCCTGTGTGCACTGCAGGGCGGGAGGGGGCCAGGCCCCCACGGCAGGGTGATGGTGTGGCACCCGCAGCGAGATGGCTGCTCTTCATGTGGGTGCTGCTTTGGAGGGTGGGCAGGGGACAGGCTCGCTTGACTGTCCTGGGTGCAGTGGCTGCTGGAGAGCGTCATCCCCTTCCATGGGGTCAGTCCATCCCCGCAGAGGTGCAGGTGGAGGGGCAGGTCCTCACGGAGTCCCTTGTCCTCACACAGGTTCGGAGATGGCTACATGATCACGGTGCGCACCAAGTCCAGCCTCAACGTCAAGGAGGTGGTGAGGTTCTTCAACCGCAACTTCCCTGAGGCCGTCCTCAAGGTGAGCTCCCTGCGGTGGCGGTGCCATCCCCTGCCAGCCCCCACCTCGGGGCACAAGCAGCCTTCATCCCTCAAGGGACACCGCTGTGGGACACCCTGCGGGGTGAGGGGAGGGGGTCTGGGAGTGAGGGCTTGGGTATCACCTCCATGTCCCCTGCAGGAGCGGCACCACACCAAGGCCCAGTACCAGCTGAAGTCGGACCAGATCTCGCTGGCGCAGGTCTTCAGCAAGATGGAGCAGGTGGTGGATGTGCTGGGCATCGAAGACTACTCTGTCAGCCAGACCACTCTGGACAACGTGAGACCAGGGACGGCGCAGGCAGCTGGGTGGTTGTCCCTAGGGAGGGTGGCCATGCCTAGGTTGGGGTTGGCCGTGCCAAAGTGCCTGGCAGAAACCACCCTTGGGATGGGAGGTGGAGCTGAGTGGGGGGCATGTCGGTGGCCACAGCCCGCTAAGATGCGCTGGGGCCCGTCTTCAGCGGCATGGATGGCAGGCAAGGGGCGGACAGGGGGTGGAGGTGCTCACAGGGGTCCCTCGCAGCCTGCTGCCCCTTCCCCCCGCAGGTGTTCGTGAATTTTGCCAAGAAGCAAAGCGACAACCTGGAGCAGCAGGAGACGAGCCCCAGCTGTGCCCTGCAGTCGCCCCTGGAGCGTGTGCTGAGCCTGCTGCGCCCCCGGGCTGCCCCCACGGAGCTGCGGGCCCTCGTGGTGGAGGAGCAGGAGGACCTGGAGACCGACGACGAAGGCCTCATCAGCTTCGAGGAAGAGAGGGTGAGAGGTTGTCCCCAGATCTGGGCCTCCCTGGTCCCAGCTGTGTCCCTGCCATGGGGCACCGGGGCTGGGTGCTGCCGCAGCGGGTCTTGTCCAGTGAGGGGGGACATGGTAGGGCCAGGGATGGACCAGAGAGGGGTCTCTGGCAGGGGCGGCTGCTTCCCACCCCAGGCCAGATCCTGGCCCCAGCAGCACTGGGTGTGCTGGGCAGAGCGGGCAGCCCCTGCCCAGCCCAGCCCCTGAGCGCTGCCTGTCTGTGCCTGCAGGCCCAGCTCTCATTCAACACGGACACGCTGTGCTGAGACCCCGGGGGCAGCCATGTCCCCTGGCTGTTAAGCCACCGAACCCTTTTGGCCTCTCCCCTCCCTTCGCCCTGTCGAGTGGAGCTGCGGCGGCTGGAGGCGCGTGCCAGAGAGGACATGGTGGGTGCGGCGCTGGCCTGGACGGACCCTGCGACCACTGCCCACCAGGTGGCCTCTGCCCCTTCAGCGCTGGGGCGGTGTCACTGCCGGGGGCCACTGTCCTCAGCTGGCTTGCCCGGCCAGCGCGTGCCAACGGACAGAGACTGCAAAGAGAAGGACGCGGCTTGGCGCCAGCGCTGCCGGCCCTGCACGCTTTGTGACGGGGACGAGGCCTGTGAGCGGTGCCTTTGGTTGGACACCTATGTTGCACCCACCCTGGGGACCCCCAGCCCCGGGGATGCCCTGCCCCTGGCACCAGCACCACCCCAGGCCTGGCCCTGGCAGGGCTGGAGGAAGGATGGCTGCTTTCACCTTGTTTCCATGGCCACCATCCCTGGCTTGGTGCTTGCCCTTGGCACTGTGGGGGGCTCAGGGTCTGGCACTGCGGGGGCAGGAGCTCTGGTGCTTCACCCACGATTGCTTTCTGTCACCGACGGGATGTCACCAGCGACCTCCAGCCTGCCCACGACACGGGGCTCAGCCCTGCTGGTGCGTACTGCCCGCCCGCACTGCTGCGAGCCGCTGCTGCTCCGGCCCTGCCCAGCCTTGGCACACGTGTGCTGGGCACTCGGCACCATCCCCGGCGCCGGGCAGCAATGCCACTGCAGAGGGGCACGCGGTGGGGCAGAGGGGTATTTCACAGGGTATTTCACACGCTGGCACCAGCTGTTTCTCCCCTCTGCCCCCAACCACGTCCCTCCTCCCAGAGCCCATCACCCTGCTTCCTGCCTGCCCTCACCGCCCACTTCCCCTAGCACAGGGCATCGCTGCGGCTGTGCCACCTTTCCACTGTGTCCCCCTCCTTTTTCCCCTTGCCCTGGCACTTACTGCTCAGCATCCAGCCCTGTACAGGAGCCACCTGCACTGGTTTCGTATTGTTAGGTCACTGGTGGTACTGGGAGAGCGGTTGCTGCACCCCAGCATGGCTTTTGAAGCTGGGAGTGGGATGGCGTTGAGGTACGAGGACAAGACAACCTGGCAGTGGTGCCCAGGGTGGTGGGGAGGGCAGGAGGGACTGCGGTGGTGGGGCCGGCAGCGTCACTAGGACTGGCAGTGTCACCTGGGGCTGGCAGCGTCACTGGGGCCAGCAGCAGGCACCCCCTTGGCCAGCAGTGCCCCTCCTTTCTGCAGAGGGTCCTGCTGCCTTGTCACCCATGGGGGCCATGCCCAACACCCACAGCCTGGCAGCACGCCTCAGCCCAGCTCTCCAGTGACCCACAGCCATGCCCAGAGGCTGACCCTGACCACCCACCCTCTGGGTGCCCCAGGCTTTTGCAGCACCTTGGGGTGGCCATGCACAGTCCCCCTTCCTTCCTGGGGAGCACCCAGGGCTGGGCTGCCCATGTGTGCCCCACTGCCCTTTACGCCTCCCTGGCATGGGCTCAGCTGGAGGCCCCAGGCTGGCTCCTGCCCGCCGGCAAGCAGGCAGCCCAGGCACCCCAGCTCGCTGCCATGGGGCAGCACACCACGTGCGGAGGCGGATTGGGGCCAGCCCTGGCCCCACTCGGCCACGGGAGCAGGGGCAGACTGAGGTGGCAGCTGACCCTCCGCTGTCCCTGTGCCCCCCAGTCTCGCCAGTCCTGTATGCTACCTGCTATAGATTGTGATACAATATACAGTATTTTCAATAGGGGAAAAATTGGGGGGAGATAAGCTCTATTTTCAGATTTTTCAGACCATATTTTTTTTAACAGCATACTGGAAACTGGCTGGTCCTGGGGGTGGGGTGGATGACACAGGTGGGCAGCCCCCCACCTGAGGTGCCCCCTGCTCCCTTGCTGGGCACACTCTGCCTTCCCAGGTGGGTGCTGGGGGACAAGCCAGCTCTGGGTTAGCCCTTTGCCACCAGGGAGAGAAGGGACGGTGTCACCTTTGGGTCCCCAGCTGTGACCTCAGTGGTGGCACTCCAGGGTGGGCACTCCTCTCTGCTCTGACCAGAGTTTTGCCCTTGCCTCGTGCGCACCCTGCTGCCCTGCCAGTCAGGGCTCCAGGAGGCCACTAGCACCCTGGGCACAGAGCCACCCCCCAGCCCTCCCCTCCGCAGAGTTGCCCCCACCCATTGCCATGCCACTGTCCCCATGCCCTGTGGCTTTCGATAGTCAATGGAGATGCTTTTGTGCCCCCTGCATGGCGTGCCCAAACAGCCCAGGTGGCCACAGTGGCCTCCCTGCCCTGGGCTCGGGGCTGCCCAGGCGGCCACCCTGCTGGGGGCACCCCAAGGGTGGCAGTGGGGTGGGAGTGGGAGGGTATCACCCCAGGGCAGGGGTGGCCGCTGCCTTAACACTATTCGCTTAGTTGAGTTTGACCCCGCTTTCCGCCTCACTTCCCTCTGCACATCCTTGGCCACCAGCCGCGGGCACAGTGCTGGTGCCATGCACGGCCCTGGGCACAGGGCACCCTGAGGGGTGGGGATGCCTTGGAGGAGCCTGTACATTGCAAACAAAAGAAACAAGAGGAAATGTGAAAATAATGATCATTTTAAATAAAAAATAATAACTGGAGCCAGCAAGGTTGTGCGGTTGCTAGTGGGCAGGAGTGCCAGGGCTGGGCGCCTGGGCAGGGACTGGTCTGGGCAAGGGCTGAGGAGGGGGGTTCACTGTCCCCAGGGGTGGGTGTGCAGAAGCCTGCCGTGGGCAAAGGGAGCTGGGCACAACACAGGGCTGTACCCAGCACTTGGCATCTTCCAGGGTGGGTGGTGGGGCTGGCTGGGGGCGTGAAGCTCCGCAGGGCACAGGCACCGCAGGCAGGGCACCCAGGCAGGAGCCACTGCAGCTGGTGATGCTGCGAGCTGCCCTTGCTGGACCCAGGCTGGCAGCAGCAGCAGTAGCTGGGGCCCCACGGCAGGGCGTCCCCGGCTGCTCCGTGGGGCCAGGCGTGGGTGGGAGCGGGTGCACCCCAGGGAGGAATGTGGGCTGGGAGGGGCCGTGACTCCGCCACCGGCACTTGCAGCACAGCCACCACTCAGCCTGCAGCCGCCACCCAGCATGGCCGAGAAACCCCAAATCCAGCTCTTCGTCAAGGTGAGTGGGGTCATGGGGGCCTGGGTTGCCCCAGGCCAGTGGGCACCTCTGGCAGCCACCCCTGGCATTGCTGGGCTGGGGTGCCCCTGCCCACCACAGTGCCCAGATGCGGGGCCCTGGGCAGGCAGTGGGCACCTCGGGGCTCTTCTCCGGGGCACAGCATGCTGCTGCCTGCCCCACGGGCATGGGGGACTGCAGGTGCTCAGCGTGGGGTGTTGGACTGGGGTGCTCCCCCAAACTAGGGCCCCCTGCCCAGCAGCCTGGCCACCACAGCCTCTGCCTGCCTGCACCTGCCAGGCCCTTCCCAGCCACCTCCCAGCTGGGGCAGTTTGTCCGGCTGCGCAAGGCAGGACAGGGCTCACCTGGGATCGCACCTCAGGGTGACAGGGTCACCAGCATCACTGCCGCCTTCCTCTGGCACAACTCCTGCTGCGCTGGGCTGTCCCCTGCCACAGCCGCCCCGAGTGCCACCGCCATTGCTGCCCCCGAGCCCCGGCCCCCTCGGCGCTGCGGGGCTGGGGCAGCCTGGGGCCTCCTGGTCCCCCAGGGTGCACCTGCCACGCCACGAGGGCCGCTCTGGGGTGGGGCGTGGAGGCCCCAGGAGCAGGTGGGGGCCAGCGTCCTGCCTGGCGTAGTGGGTGCCATGGGCTGCCAGTGCTGCTCACTGGCCTGTGGCCAGCCTGGACTCAGCCAGGGAGGGCGGCATGTGGCCTGACACCCTCACGCTGCACCCACCAGCACTGCCCGGCCAGTGCTGCCTCCGCTGCGGCCGTTCTGGGGCAAAGGGGCAGCTGAGCTCTCTCTGTGCCCACAGGCAAGCGAGGACGGGGAGAGCGTGGGGCACTGCCCCTTCTGCCAGCGGCTCTTCATGGTGCTGCTGCTGAAAGGGGTGCCCTTCACCCTCACCACCGTGGATGTGAAGAGGTGAGTTGAGCCCCCCCACTCACCATGGGGCCGTGGGGGTTGCCTTGCCCTGGCACACTGATGGCTGGGGGGTGGTAGGTCCCCAACACCTTGGGAAGGGGCATGAAGGGTGGGCACTGTGGGACGCATGGAGCCTGTTGTACCCCCCACAGCTGCCCACTGCTGCCTGAGGGAGGTCAGTGGGTATTTTCCAGGGCAGAGGTGCCATGGGCACACACTGAGGCAGGAGCACACACATGCGCACACATGCACACAGAGTGCCCTGCAGAGCCCTGGGCACTGCCAGGCATCAGCATCTGTCCCCACCTCCCACAGGGCGCTGGACGTGCTGAAGGACTTTGCGCCGGGCGCCCAGCTGCCCATTTTGCTCTACAATGGCGAGCCCAAGACCGACACCGTCACCATCGAGGACTTCCTGGAGGACAAGCTGGCTCCCCCCATGTCAGTGGCCGGCACTGCCCCGAGGGGGACAAGGGGCCAAAGAGGGGCAGGACAGGCTGAGAGAGGGGGGTGGGCAGGCAGCACATGAGCCTGCTGGCCCCTGCCTCCTTCCTCAGCTGTGTCCACGTCCCTGCAGGTTCCCCAGCCTGGTCCCACGGTACAGGGAGTCCAGCCTGGCCGGGAACGACATCTTCCACAAGTTCTCCACCTTCATCAAGAACCCGGTGCCTGCCCAGGATGAGGGTGAGGAGCTGGGTGGGGGGGGACACCCCATGCGACCTCTCAGGTGCCACCACCTCAAAGCCCTGAGGTCACCCTGAGCCTTTCCAGCCCTCCCCTGCCCCAGGCCACAGCTGGGTCTCTCCAGGCACTGCCACTCCCCACGCAGTTCAGTGTGGCCATGCCAGGGCTCTCTTGGGAGAGCAGGGGCGGGTGCCAGCATAGGCAAGGCAGGAAGAGCACGGGCAGGCGCTGCCTGGGCACAGGAATGGGCTGGCAGGAGGCCACAGCAGAGATGAGGGGCCCCGTGCCCATAGTGGGGCTGTGCCCTGACCCAGCGGCGCTGCCACCCTCCCCGCAGCACTGCAGCGGAGCCTGCTGCGGGCCCTGCTGAAGCTGGACGAGTACCTCAGTGCCCCCTTGGAGTACGAGCTGGCCCACGACCCCCACCTCCGGGCCTCCCGGCGCCACTTCCTCGATGGGGACCAGCTCACGTTAGCCGACTGCAACCTGCTGCCCAAGCTCAACATCGTTCAGGTGAGCGTGGGCATCCCGGTGCCATGCCCTTCCCCTTGCCCTGGCTTCTCGATGCTGCGGGCCCCATCCTGACCTCCTCCTTGGTGCCTGCAGCAACCCCCTGCTCCTTTGCCAGCCCATCTATCGCCCCGGTGCTCCCCTGGCACTCCCCTCCCCACGACCCCTACCCACCATGGTGCTTTCCCGCAGATCTCACTCCCCCTCCACATCCCCTGCCAGGTGCCACCCCTTGTCTCATGCAGCACCAGGGATGTCCCCTGGCCCCCTGCCACCCTTCCTGGCTGGCTCCTGCCTGTGAACACCATCCCCTGGCCACGGGGCCCTCCTTGGCACACCACAGGCACAAAGGGCTGGGCAAGGGCTGACCCCGTTTCTGCCCACAGGTTGTGTGCCAGCATTACCGCCGCTTCGGGATCCCCAAGGACCTGCGGGGCGTGTGGCGCTACCTCAATGGTGCCAGTGAAACCAAGGAGTTCAAATACACCTGCCCCAACAGCGAGGAGATCGTACAAGCCTATCGCTCCGTGGTTCGGTCGCCGCAGTGAGTCGGGCACGCGCCCAGGTGGGCGCAGGGCCAGGGTCAGGTAGCAGGCCAGCACCCGCCCTGGTCCTGCTGCAACCACCACAGTCCTGCCTGCACAAGCTTGGGAGGGCAGAGCATGAGCTGTGCCCCTGGCATCCAAATTCCCCCAGCTGGCACCCCTGCCCGAGGTGCTGGCAGCAATCTGCATCATACTGAGCCCACAAATGCATTCTCGCCTCTCCTGCCATCCTCCCTGCCCAGCCAGGACCCCTTCGACCTGCCCTGCAGTCCCTCAAGGATCAGGATGGGTGCAAGGGAGCCACAGCCCCGGGCACCATCTGTACCAAAGCTGGGCAATGCTGAGGGCAAGGGCAGGAGCCAGGGAGGAAAAGCTGCCCAGAGCAGAGGGCTGAGGGGTACAGAGAGGGCAGCGCACTGCAGCAGGCACCCCTGCAGCCTCCCTTGGAGGCACACCATGCCACCCGCCAGGCGAGTGACCCAAGGCAGGGCTGTGCCAGGGCAGCAGGATGCCCCCCAGGAGCTGCACCGGGTGAGGGGAACTTGAGAGCCCCAGAGTCCTGGGGACGGAGCTGTGGGGATGCTGCAGCTGGTGGACATGGCCCAGCCTCCATCGCCCTGGGTGATGGGAGCGGAGGGCACCATCCTCCCAGAACCTGCCGTTAGGAAGCTCTCAGGAACAGATTTGGCAGAGGGATGGGGGTGAAGCGGGGCAAGTCAAAGCCATGTATCAGAGCTCCTGGAAATCAATAAAGGCTTTGCAAGCGAGACAAGTGAGTCTGGAGTGACCAGTCCCAGCAGCTCTCCTCCCTCGCAGGACTTCACACCGGCCTCCTGGTCCTCTCCCAGTGCCTAGCAAGGGCTGGGGCCATTCTCCCAGCTCTCCAGAGGGCTGGGGAGGCTCTAACCACTCACCCACCAGCCCACTGGCACAAAGCTAGCAGGAAAGCGAACTCTTCTGAGTCCCTGACCCTCCAGGTTCAGCTGAAATTGGCCACAGGGTTCCCGAGCAAGGGAAAGGTGGAATGGACCAACACACGCGCACTGTCCTGGTCCCCAGAGACCGGCTGCCTAAAATCACCTTTACTGGCAGTAAGTTAAGCACAGGCAATCTTTTTGTTACATGGCGATATAAAAGTTCTTTAAAAACCCCACCAATTCATGGCAAGCGAGGTAGAGAGGTGGCGTCTGCCAGCAGGGAAGAGCAGCAGGGAAAAAAGCCACCACTTGTGTCACCCCTGCCCCATCTGTCCCCCCCAAAGGCCCTGCCACCGCACCAGCTGAGGATGTGCTACCCACTCAGGCCTGCCAGGTGCTGACTCCAGCCCTCTGGGTCCTGCTTGCCCTGTCTGCCTGCCTGGCTGCAAGGGCTCAGCAGGCCCAGGGTGCAGTGAAACCTCCTCCACCAGCCACACGTGCAGTCGAGAAGGCTCTGGTGGAGCTGTCATCGGGGGATGGGACAGCACAGGTCAGGAGTCTTCAAACTCCACCCCAGACGGTGCCTTCTTGCTAGAAGGAGATGGAAGTAGCATCGCAGCCCACACCCTGCCCCCATGCAGCTACAGAGCGGAGTCCACTGGGCCTGGGAACAGCTCTTACCTTTTGAAGCCAGGGTTAATGAGAGACTCTCCTGGGATCTTCCTCTTGGCTGGCAAAGCTGAGCCAGCACCCCTGTTTTTCCTGGGGCTGGGGTCTGCCTCGGTCAGAGACAGGCAAGACAGGGATTACAAAAGGTCAGCTGGTTGCTTTGGCAGCCCTGCAAGCCCCTCCATGCCCATGCTGAGCCTCCAGCAGCCCAGCCTGGCTGGCCCAGCATCCGTGGTGGGTGAGGAAGGGCCAAGCCTGGTTCCCTCTCCCAAAGGAGCAGGGACCCATGGACCTGCCATGGCCCCCAGCCTGGAAGAGCAGCGAAGTCTGACCTCCTCCTGGAGGCTAGCAAGCAACCTGCCTGGCGATGCCCGGCATCTGACCTGAGCACAGTGCATCCCAGACACCCCGAGAGCCACCACGCTGAGCCCCGGCCCCTTCTGTGCCAGGAAGGGCACCAGGACAGCGGGGCGGCTGACAGCAGCCACAGCCGAGGGGACTCAGAGCATCCTGGAGAGCACATGGACACAGGACCAGCAGCCTCCTGGGGAAGAGAAGGCAAACAAGCAGCGGGACCAGGGGAGGTGCCTCCTGGCAACTGCCTACCTGGCAGGAAGAGCTGCTGGGCAGTGTTCTTCTCAGGGCTGCAGGAAGATGCCAGCATCTCCACCACTGCTGAGACAGGAACGAGAGCCAAAGCTTGTGACAACGCACCCCAATGCAGCATGCAGCACTCCAGGCCTCCCCAGGAAGCTCCCTCCCCTCTACAGCCAAACTGAGCCACGTTCTCCTCCCAGCCCTCCCTCCCAGGCTACCGCTGTCCTAGGATCTTCCTAGACCCCTAACATAGAGGCCTCGGTAGGTGACACACACACAGAGCTGATGGTGCGGTGCTGGCCATGGGGAAAAGGTTGTGTTTCTGCACAGAGACACGACACTGTGCCCTCTGGTCCCATGCAGGATCTCTTCTACTCGAGGCGGTTAGGTGTAGACCCTGGCCGGCTTTAGGAACTGGCCAGCCCAAATAGGAAAAAAGCGGCAGCACCTCTGCTGCCCAGCCCTCCTGGCCAGTCCACCTGGGACCAGTGAGGAGAAACTACCCGGGGCAAGGCCAGGGAGGCACAGTCTTCTCCTGTTGCTAACTGAGCTGGATCACTTGGGACACCTTTGGGTGGGGGGGATGATACCGCGAAGGTGGCAGGGAGATGCCTGCCCTCCTCCTGCCTTTACCCCCTTCCAAAACCCCCAACAGACCTTCCAGGCGTCTCTCCAGGACCTCGATGCGCTCTGCCATGCCAAACACCAGCGCCTGCAGCTGGCTCCTCGCCTCGGCAACGGGCAGCTTGAAGAGATCCAGGGCCGAGCACCGTGCCTCCTCCCGCAGCTGCAGCGTGGCCTTCCCCTCGCCCAGGCTCAGCGAGGCAGCCCCCCGCCCCAAGGCCTCCCTGAGCGGGCGAGGCCGCGGTGAGGGGGGTCCTCGGCGGAGGGGCCGGGTCCCCGCGGCTGCGGCACCCACCTGAGCTTCGTGCCGTGCTCCTCCGGCTGGCACCGCTGAGGAGGAGAGGGGGCGCGTCCTGAAACGGCCTTTCCCGGCCCCCAGCCCCGGCCGAGCGCCAGGGCCAGGCCCGGGCCCCACCGCCACTCCGGCCCGGGCCTGGGCCTTCCCCGCCACCCCGGCCCCGGTACGTACGCAGCCGGGCGGCGGGCGGGCGCCGAGCTCCCCGGCCCAGACCTCCAGCGCGTCAGTCACACTGCGGGAGGTAGCGGCTCAGGCTGCGCCGGGGCCGCTCGGCCCCAGCCCGGCNGGGGCCGGAGCCCCGCGCTGAGTGTGTCTCCGCAGGCGCTGCAGCAGTACGCGGCCTGCCAGTCCCACGCCTTCATGAAGGGTATCGGTACCTTCCTGGCAGGTACGGCCTGGCCCGGCTCCCCCCGGTGTCCCCCGGCTCCTCCCGGCCGCTCCCCGGGGCTGCGGGCAGCGGGGGGGCGGGCTCGGGCGGGGGCCGTGGCCGGTGACGGCGTCCCGCCCGCGGGTTTCGGCAGGCAGCGGAGCCGCCTTCGCTGTGCAGAAGCTGGTGAACAAGAAGCTGCCGTACAGCCTGCAGTGGAGCCTGCTGCTGGCCGGGGGTGAGTGTCCTGCCTGCCCCTGCCAGTCCCTGACGGCCCTGCCCATCCCTGCCCGTGCCCAGGCAAGCCTGCGGGATCTGCTCTGGGCGGGGTAGCAGCAGGAGCAGCGCCGTGTTGCAGGCAGAAGGGCTGTTTGTCCTTCGTGTTGGGGGATTTTCTCCCCTGGCTCCTGTCACATCCCTGCTACCCACGGCCCTGGGAGGCTCAGGGACGGCTGGCAGGCAGCTGCAGCAGCTCAGAAGCTGGCAGGTGCTTTCCCCACCGCTGCCCTTAGCAAATGCCCTTGCTGCTGGCACTCTTGGGAGCATCTTGGTCTCTCCAGCCACAGGATCCCTCGCCAGCTACATGGTAACCAGAGCTGAGACGCAGAAATGCTCCGACTTCTGGATTTACCTAGAGACAGGCAAGTCCCCACAGGAACTCGCCATGGCTGGTAGGGTGTCTCAGCCTGCAGGTATGTTCACATCTCTCCCTGCTGCTTTCCCTGGGCTTGTCCTGCCTGGTTCTTCCCTGCTGCAATTTGCTGTTCCTGCCTCATAATTAAGCTGGCGACCATTTGTGTTATTGTCAAAATCCCCATATAAGTCCCACACTGGCATCCCGCAGCCGAGGGGTGGGATGAGGCGCCTGGGGTGGCAGCAGTGCNCCCGGCCCCGCACTCACTAGACGGTGCCGCCGGGGCCGGGACCGGGGCAGCAGTAGCAGAGGTACCGGCCCGGCCCAGCCTGCAGCAGGTGGAAGGGCCCGCTCGGCTCCGCCATGGCGGCAGCGCCGGAAGGGGCGGGCGAGGCCTGCGGGCCCTCCCCGGCACTGGGGCTTCCAGCCCCGCCATGGTCAACCTGGGGCTGCGGCGGGTGGAGGACAGCGTGGCCGCCAAGCACCCGGTGCGCCCTGCCGGGGCCGGGGCTGGGGCCGCGNGCCGTGGCCGGTGACGGCGTCCCGCCCGCGGGTTTCGGCAGGCAGCGGAGCCGCCTTCGCTGTGCAGAAGCTGGTGAACAAGAAGCTGCCGTACAGCCTGCAGTGGAGCCTGCTGCTGGCCGGGGGTGAGTGTCCTGCCTGCCCCTGCCAGTCCCTGACGGCCCTGCCCATCCCTGCCCGTGCCCAGGCAAGCCTGCGGGATCTGCTCTGGGCGGGGTAGCAGCAGGAGCAGCGCCGTGTTGCAGGCAGAAGGGCTGTTTGTCCTTCGTGTTGGGGGATTTTCTCCCCTGGCTCCTGTCGCATCCCTGCTACCCACGGCCCTGGGAGGCTCAGGGACGGCTGGCAGGCAGCTGCAGCAGCTCAGAAGCTGGCAGGTGCTTTCCCCACCGCTGCCCTTAGCAAATGCCCTTGCTGCTGGCACTCTTGGGAGCATCTTGGTCTCTCCAGCCACAGGATCCCTCGCCAGCTACATGGTAACCAGAGCTGAGACGCAGAAATGCTCCGACTTCTGGATTTACCTAGAGACAGGCAAGTCCCCACAGGAACTCGCCATGGCTGGTAGGGTGTCTCAGCCTGCAGGTATGTTCACATCTCTCCCTGCTGCTTTCCCTGGGCTTGTCCTGCCTGGTTCTTCCCTGCTGCAATTTGCTGTTCCTGCCTCATAATTAAGCTGGCGACCATTTGTGTTATTGTCAAAATCCCCATATAAGTCCCACACTGGCATCCCGCAGCCGAGGGGTGGGAGGAGGCGCCTGGGGTGGCAGCAGTGCTAGGGTGGCCAGAGCTCCCTGCCTGATCTCATGGCTCCTGTGTCCCTCCTCTGGGCTCACCATCTGCACTGCAGGTACCTGAGTAGGGCTGGCAGCATGGGTGGGAGCGCTCGCTTCTGCCTGCTGCCCTGTCTGCTTTGTGGATTCACGAGAGCCAGCGTGAAGGGCTTGTTTGCTGGAAGAGGAAGAAGAGGGTAGGGGTTGGAGGGAAGCAGTAAACCCTTCCACACCTCAGTTGCTCTGTGCGGTGGGCAGAGCTGGAGTGGCACCAGGACAGCTGCTGCTGGGCGGTTCCCACGGCTGCTTGCTGCTTTCTGCCACTGGTACCTTGAGCTCCCAAAGCTGGGCCTAGCTGAAGAGGCTTTAAACGTTTCACCAGGGCTGTCGTTCCCTGCCCACCCCTGGCAAACAGACCGGGATGCTTATGTGTCCAGAGAGCTTGTTCTTTCTGTTGCAGAAAATCTGCCCAGTCCAGAGGACAGAGAGAGCGCGGCACTGCCGGTGAGGAGGAACGAGTATGGGGACCTTGTGGAGTAGCCAGCAGAGCACAGCGCACCATGCCCATGTCCTGCTTCACCCCTTCCGGACTACCCAGCCTGCCTCTGCCTGTGCTGCCTGCAAGACTGGTGGGCTCTGTGGCACTGCCGGGAGCTCGGATCAGTCGATGCTGCCTCCCAGGTGGCTTCTGAACATTGCACGTGGGGGATACAATAAAAGTCGAGAGCTGAAAGCACACATTGTGGATGAAGCGAAGGCTGGTGGTGGGACAGGAAGAGCTGGGGTGCAGGTGGTAAATGTCACCCTGCGGCAGCCTCTGCAGTAAGTGTTGGAGCAGAGAGCTCCAGTCCCTCTGAGGCCACGGCACCCGCAATCCGACAGCACAGGGCTGTGAAGTGGCTGCAGGCACAGACAGGTCTGGGATAAGCTGTGAGGGGGAGAGCTGTTGCTGTGTGCTCTCTGTTTCTTGAGCCTAGCCGGTCACAGTGTCCCTGCCGCCATAGCAGCAAAGCTTTTCTTGCCTGCATGAATGGGGCTGAGCTGAGCCCTGCAGTTGCATGGCCTCTGGGGGTGTCCTCTCTGCCCCCGCAAAGGGGGTGTATGCATGCCCAGAGCCCCTCTGTGCGGTGCCTGCCTTGCTCCTGGGGCATGTCACCCGGCCAGTCCCAGACTCTCCATCCAGATCCGTAACTAGGCGGCAAAGGAATGGTACTGTCTTGAATCCCACGCATCCAGAGAGGCATGTGGGAATATTAAGAAGCCTCTTTTACTTAAGTTTTTCCTAATAGCAAACTCCAAGTCATGACTAGGGCAAACCGGCTGCTCTTGGTGGATGTCCAGCTCTGATTCAGTTGCAGCTGAATTTTCTTTGAAGGGGAAACCCAACCTGGATTCTGGAAGCTAGCTGGTTTCTTAGAGCAGAGCAGCAGCGTTTCAGTTTCATAGACCAGAAATGCTTCCTTCTGTGTCAGAGCTGGAGACAGTCCCCAAGCCTCACCACGGGATGGAGTCCCTATGCTGGGGGGATGAGGGGCCCAGGGAGGAAACTGGGTTTGGGAGCTCAGAACATCATCTGAACTGGCATCACTCTTGGCCTGTGTAGAGAGATGGGGAGCAGCCACCAGAACAGCTAAAAGCAAAGTGGCTGCGGGGAATGGGCAGGTTAACCCAAGCACAGCATACTGGGAACTCGGCCAGAGCGGGGAGCAGAGCTCGTGCTGCCTGCAAGAGCAAGGAGGGCAGCGAGAAACTGCAACTCTCGCTAAAGCCACTCCTTTCCTGGGGCGTGCGGAGGGACATGGCAGGCAGGAGGCTCTTTCCAGATGGACTTGAAGAATCAGGACTAGTCCTGCACAGCTGCCCGGCGGCTGGATGCACGCCGTGGTGGCTCTGAGCTGCCAGCAACTGCATGACAAATTGCCAACCCTGTGGGCTGCTCTCATGACCTGCTTGGGTACCAGACCCAGTCCCCTGGGAGCAGAGGCTCCCTACATGTTTTCCTTGTGTGGAGGCTGTGGCTGTGAGCGCAGCGGTGAATGCATGGGGCAGAGTCAGCCTGAGCACTGCCTGCTCACGCCTTTGGGGTGACTGGGCCTCTAGCGCTTGGGAAACCTCAACTTTGCAACTGTGGCTGGTTGAAATTCTTCCACCTCCAGATGAGCCTCAGTCTGGAGTGAGGTTCCAAGCCCATCTTGGTCCGTCTCGGGGCGGGGGGCGGTTCTCCAGGCTGGTAGAGCATTACAAAACCATGATGGTGTCTCGGCACTGGGCAGGCTGCAGGGGATTGAGACCTTCAGGCAGAGCCTGACCTGCAGCTGTGTCTGAGTAGACCCCATAAGTGGCTCTACCCCTGCAGGAGAGCCAGGCTTGATCAGCCTGTTGCTGATCAAGAGCCACAGAGCCATAAGAGTGGTTACAAAGATTTATTTCTGATTATAAAAAAAACAACCAAACAAAACCAAACCTTCTGCATGTTTGCATGTCCCTGTTCTTACTCAATTGGAAATGAAGACGCGCCTCCTCCCAGCTGCCTGGCATGGGGCAATGCAGGGCCCAAATCCTAAAGCAGCGCAAAGCCCCACTCCCGCAGCGAGCCCATCACCTCTGTGCTGGCACAGCCATACACCAGGGAGCCACGGGGGCTTTTTGTGCCATTGCCGGGGGGGACGGAGGAGGCTCTGGCAGTGGCAAAGGCGAGTCTGGCTTAGGAACCACAGGAATGGGGAAGGCACCGCATCCGGTTGCTGAAGCGGGACCTGGGAAGCTGCCTGCTCCCCATGTCTGGTTGTTGCTAAGCCCCTACCCAAAGTCCCTGTGCTGAGACTGGTGGAAGTCCAGGCCAAGATCTGGCCCTCAGGAAGGTCAGTGGGGTTTGTGCATCGGCCAGAAAGACAGCATGGACTCTGGGTGATGCCCAGAGCTCCCTGGGAGGCAGCGCTGATGCTCCAGGGACAGGCTAGAGAGGTCAGCTATAAGGACTAGCATAAGTAATACTCCCCACCCACCCCATGCACATGAGAATAAATTGTGCTGTTGTCTGGACTTACTGGCCCAGTCCAGCCCAGGTCTTGTGGCAGAAAGATGTCCCAGATCTGAACATCCAAATCCTGACCCTGCTCTGGGGTCCATCCCTGAGTAGCACTGGGAAACCCTTAAGCCATTCTCCTGCAGGGCCAGCAGTCCTCTTCTGTCCCCCCTTTTTCTGCAGCTTGAAAACAAGGGGAGGGCAAAAAGGGACAGCTTTCCTTCTGGGACAGGCATCAGGTATTGGAGGAGGACATCTCCGAGCGCTTGCCGCATCCCAAGTGTTCAGGCCACAGAGACTCCAGCAGGAAGGATGGTGCTGGGTTCTGCAGGCAAGGCCCGTCCTGTCTCTGCTGTTAGATTGCGCTGGACTTGCTGCGCCGGAGCAGACAGACGGCAGTCACCAGAGATGTCAGGGTGGTGACCACAAAGAGCAGAATGAGGATGACCCAGTAGTTGTACAACATGCTTTTGTGGGAAGAGGGCTTCTCTGCTGGGATCATGTTGGTGAGGTTCAGCATGTAGCCCAGGGCCCAGCCGATGGAGGTTTCTCCTGCCTGTGGAAACAGCAGGGCATGGTCACTACCCCAGTCAACACAGCTCCATGAGCCTCAAGAGACCTTCCAGGGACCACCTTAGTGTCAGCCCAATGGAGGAGAGGAGTGTGGGGGAGTCCACAGCACCCTGAGCCCTTGCTCGCCCACAGGTCCAGCCAACCCAGGGACAAAGCAGTGACCATCCTGTGCTGAGCTGGGCTCTTCCAATGGGAGCAGGATCTTGTCCACTCAGGCCAGTCCTGATCTTGCTGCCCATCCCATGGCTTGTGCAGGTGAAGGCACTTGGCAAAAGTGCGATCCTGCTCTGAGACAACTTCCCAACAAGCCTGAACAAAGAGTTGTTCTAGATGGCTGGTGTCTTGAGGGCCAAGGAAGGACTGGAGGACCTGACTCCATGACTACCCTATAGTCAGCTCAGCTCATTATTTTTCCATTTCCCAGAAGATCTACCCAAAACCTGGAAGTCCCACCCTGCCCCTGTTCCTCGAGATCTTCCCTCACATTGCTTGGCTCTTTCTTGGTGTGGGACCCTGTCTCTGGTAGATCTTTTTGGCCTAACTCCAAACAGATACCATGGGATGGGTATGCACTTTGGTGTTACCCACCTTCTTCTGGAAGGCGATGTTGGGGAAGGAATGATTGTTGAAGTTGTAGCCTTTGGTGGTGAGCAAATAAATGAACGTGCTGACAGCGCAGTAATCCGACAGCCTCTTCTCCAAATTGGGGGCTTTCTGGAGCAGCTGGGTGGGATGCATTGAGGGACAAAGAAAAGGGGTAAAGCCAGCAGGGTCCAGGCTTTGTTTCTGTGGCCTGAAGCTCTGGGTGGCCAAGGCACTGCCCATACTCACCTGAGCCCCTCCTGGTCCCATGTGGGAGCTGTCACCCACCTTCCCCCTACTCCATGGGTGCCAGGACACCCAGCCCCCTCCAAGGGCTGCTCTCAGAGCCCAGCCCACATGAAGCAGCCCTCCCCTCCCCACCATGCCCGAGGAGCCCACCTTGCTCCAGCTAGTGGCACAAATGGTCTTGGCAGCATCCTTCAGGTCACTGGGCAAGTGCACAGGTCTCCCCATCACTGTCCGGATGAAGTCAACCGTGTAGAAGAAGGCAGAGAAGGCCTGACGGAGGAAAGGAGGCAGCTGTGGGACGGGCTGGGAGCAAACCCTCTCACCACGAACAACCACTCTGACCGGTGTGGTGGGCACAAGCAACCGCCCTTGCAGAGCTGGGTGTCTGGCTTTGCCGCTGCATGATAGCGGGGTGCTGGGGACACCTGCCCACCAACAGTCAGGCCACCACCTGCTCCATGCCGGGACTTACGATGAAATTTCCCGAAACCTCCGGCTGGAAAATGCCGTCGAAGGAGCAGCGGGAGAAGGAGCAGGTGGTGAAGTCAAAGAGCTTGCTGACGTGCAGAGCGCAGAGGCTCCCGTTCCCAGTGCCAACCACAGTGATGGTGGTGTTGAGGGCAAGGCTGGGCCTCTCCTTCTCCGTGCAGGGGCTGTCATAGACGCTGCTCAGTGACAGGCTCTTGTGATAGCCCGTGGGCCAGCAGGGATGGGGGACAGTTGCTTGGTAGCTCTCAGCCTGCCGTAGAAGAGACACATGGGATGAGCGAGCCATACTGTAGCCCCGGCTCCCCCAGTGCTGCGCGACAGCCCTGGCACTGCTGCCTGCCTCCATTTCCCTGCTGGGGACATGCAGAGGAGTTTGGGCAGCGGGACGCAGAGCTGGCAGTTGCCACAAGTGTCGTGAGATGACTCGGGACATCTTGGCTCTGGTCGAGGGGTGCAACACCTTATGGAGAGGGTAGGAGGAAGCCCTGGGACCATGGGAGAGGGTCAGGGGCAAACCCCAAAAGTTGGCTGGAAAAGGTGTGCAGCTGGCCCCACAGGGCTGTCCTAGAGCCAGGGCTGGGAACACCCCTGTATAAATACCAGGGTGAGGGGGCAACCGTGGGGTGATGACAGCCAGCATCCCTGTCGAGCACATGCTGGTACCTGGAGGAGCTTTGAGAGCAGCCTCTTGAGAACTTGGTCCCTTCCATAGCAGAGGAAGCTGTGAGTGTACACTTTGTACACCTGGCCATACAGCTTCAGCATCACTTCATTTCTGGAGTCTTCAATGGTGTCCCTGGTTTCAAAGGTGATCTGTGTGGAAGCGCCCCCAAAGTCCATGGCCCCCAGGGTCTTCTTCTGGGGCTGGATCCATTCCCCGAGCCACCCACGCTGAGCAAGGAAGACAAGAGCATGGATAAGGATGTGACGAGCTGCAGGACAGCCTGGCCATCACCGCCGTCCCCAGCAGGCACCGCGCTCCCCTGCCCACCTTGATGAAGTTCTCCAGGAGATAGTTTGCGGTGACCCAGCCAAAGACCCCTTCCTCTTCCCCCGACAGGATCTTTGCCCCCCGGAAATCGAAGGGGTACGACTTCAGCGTGGCCGCCACAGCGCTGAGGACAGCATCCGAAGCCTGCAGGTTCGCGATGCTGCGGGCCAGGCAAGAGGGCAGAGTGGCAGGGCTGCGCTGGGGTGCCACGAGCAGAGCCCCCGCTGCCCATGCAGCCCTCGGGGCTCGGCCCCACCATGGCACGCAGGGCAGAAGGCAGGTGGGTCCTCGGCTGGGTACCTGTAGGGATGTCCCCCCAAAAAACCCAGCTAATTCCCCTTGTGTCTGCCAGAGAAGGAGGCAGGTAGCAGGGATGGAGGTGTTCTCCCGCCTCCTGAGCCACCCCATGGCTAGGCGAGGCAGGCACGACTCCCTCCTCTGTGTGGTTTTCAGGGGGGATAATTATTCTCACTGCATCCCATCAGGCTGGCAATGGGTGCAGGAGGACTTTCCTCCTGGCTAGCCAAAAAGACTGGGTGGGTTATCCTGGTGCTGGGATGTACTGGCTGTGCCCTGCAGGGCACCTCCTGCTCTGAAAGGTAGGAGCACCTTTGCAAGGGACATGGAGCTGGGCAGCTGGGAGGGTTAGGAGCTTTGCCTGGGAAAGATGAGACATCACAGCTGTCCTTCACCATCTCCACCCCTGCCATGGGTGGTGAGACAGCAAGGTGGCATGGCAGGGCCCCCCAGGCAGCATTTGAGGCCAGGCAGCTGACGCGGCCAGAGCAAGCACTCACTTGAGCAGGCGCATGCCGGCCGTGGCGCCCAGGTAGAGCGGGGTGCCTGCGTGCTTCTCCTTGGGCACGTCTCTCACAGCCTGGTTCAGGCAGTGCACCAAGCTTGTCCCAGCAGCTGGAGGGTTGGAGCTGTAGCTGGAGATGCCAGGACCTGCGGAGAGGAAACAGCATTGTTCCCTGTGGGTGGTGGGATGATGCTCGGTGGGCAGCTTTGCCCCTCCCAGGCTGTTCAAAAGGCAGGTGCTGCAGGTTTCTGTGGGCATGGAGCCATCCAGAGTCCAGCCACATATCCCTGCCCACGCTGCATCCCCCACTGGCTGACAGCCCAGGAAAGATTACTTAAATGGAGAGTGGAAAACCATCCCTTGCTCCTCACTGGGCTAGGCAGGGAGCTGAATTTTTTCCTGGCGGTTCAATGCATGCCAGGAAAAGATAAACCACAGGCATGCACAGCTGCAAGCCTTGGGGCGAGATGGGGGAGGCTGTGGGAACAGAGCTGGACCCCTTATAACACCTCACTGCACTGGTGAATACACAGGGAGGCAGCTGGGCATGGCAGGGGCATTTGCACCATCACGGTGCCTTGCCCGCAGGGGACATGGCAGACCCTGCCACTAGCCACGGGCCCCCCGGGGACTGGGACAACCCTTACCCTCCACATCACACATGCTGTGCTCGCTGACCACCCCGGTGTCGTTCTCCTTGTCTGCAGGCCACTTGTAGATGAACATGGCTGTGTGGGAGGACCCGGCGTCCAGCACGATGCCATACTGCAGGGGGGGGAGGCAGCGAGTCAGGCCCAGAGGCAAGAGACCCCCGGCTGCCCCAGGCCATCCCAAGGGAAGGCACTGGGGCTCAATGATCCACTGTGCCCGGCCGATCCTGCCCTGGCAGTGCCCTGCCTGGCAGCTTCAGGAACATCTCCTGGCAGAGGTGGGCACTGCTCAGCCCAACATGGGCATGGTCTTGCCCACACCCGCCTGCACGGGGCCCTCCCCAGGACGTGGCTGGGAGTGAGCGATCTCCCCAGCCGGAGACACCGGCTGCCCCGGGATGCCGCTTGGTGCAGCACAGGGACTCTGGCTTTTTGGGCATGGGGACCCCCCTTGCCTCCTTGAGCACAGACCGGGAGGCTCTTCCCCTGCTGCTTGCTCCCATCTCCCTGCAGCATTGCTCCTGGCCAGCGGGCATCCATGCTGAGCCATGCCAGGGGGTCCCTGGGGCCAGTGTGGGCAGAGGGACACCTGGCAGTGGCCCCTTGGGGATGCAGCTTGCCAAAGAAGGGCAGCCAGGCACCTCATCCTTCTTGCCCTTGTATGGCTCGGCCATTCTCCAGCTATAAATAACCTCGCTCCCTCCTGCCAAACAAGGTTACCCAGCTCCCAGGGAGGGGCTGCTGGACCGGACCCCTCTGCCTCATCCCCTGCCACCCATGGGCTTGGGGCTGCCTGCGCTGGCACCACCTGTGCCCTCGCCAGAGCTGCTTTGCTGCCAGAGAGGAGGCTGTGAGTCTGGTGGGGGGGAAAGCAGCTGAGCATCTCTGGGGAATAACCACTTAAGGCTTAAACCTGGCTTGTACAAAGGCTCTGTCTGCTGCCTGCCCTGCCCAGACCCGGGTGGAGCCCCTGGGCTGAGGCAGGCAGCTCCTTTCCCTGCCCAGCACCCGGGAGCCACCCCAGCCCCGACTGGTGGGTGCCCCTGGTCCCATCCCTGTCCCTATCCCTGTCCCCATCCCCATTCCTGCCCGCGAGCGGGCTCCAGCCTGGGTGGCTGCAGGGTTGGGTTTTGGCCAGCTCAGGCAGCAGAAATAAAGTGTCAGGGCACAGGCAGGGAGACCTGGGGTCCCCGCTTAGAGGCAACCCCCATTCCCATGTGAACCCATGGCCCCACACCAGCGGTACCCCCTGCTCTCCCAGGGAACCATTTCCAATAGGTCACACACACCCCCCCACAGCCTCCCCCAGCTACTGTTAACTGTCAGCAGCTTGCCACATGCCCTGGGCCAAAAGCTATGAGCCAGTGGAGAATCCCCCTCTGCAGCCAGACTGGGGCCGGTGTGCCATGGCACTGGTGTGGGGGATTAGCTCCTGGTGATGCTGAACACTGCAGAGAGGAGGAGGGGGCTCTGACAGCCTACCACCCCCCTCAGCTGCTGCTCCAAAGCACAAAGCTGGGAGCAGGACCCCCAGTCTGGGCCATTTCTGGGCTGGGTGCTCAGACTCGGTGCCCCGGGCAGCCTCAGGGGACCTCTCAGCCCCCTCCTCTGCCCAGTGTGCCATGGGCCATGCACCCTCTGGCACTGAGTGTCCCCCCAGTCCCTCCTTGCCATAGCACCCTCTGCCTCGCCACTCGCCCCGGGGCCCCATGGGCACCCCCTGCACCCCCGGACAGGCAATCAACCACCAGGCACAAGCACAAGCAATAAAGGATGCTGAGTCTGCCCCAGCGAAGCTGCCTGTCCCAAGGGATGCCCGCTGGCATGTCACCACCGGCCTCCACCCTATGGTCCTCCCGGCATGTCCTAGCCCTTGGGAGTGGGTGCTGGCAGCCCTGCGAGGGGTTCCTGGGGAGGGTCCAACCCCAGCAGATCCCCCTGCCCACCTCTGCCACATGTGTGCCCACGTGCCCTGTGGCCACCATGCAGATGTCCCTGGTGTCCTCGCAGGGCACCACACCACCTCTGCGCCACCTACATATCACCCGGAGTGACATTAGCATTAGCAGGGTGACAACACTGTCCCCAAAAGGAAAGCATCAACAGCTCTTTCCCAAACCCAAGACTGAGCACAGCCAGGACCCCGGGAGCAGTGTCCAGCCCCAGGATGACATGGGGGGGCTGCAGCCCGCAGAGGGGGACGAGGCTGGAGACGGGGATACCTACGGGGTGGCAGGGGCTAAGAAATGCTGGAGCAGGAGGCAGCAAGGATGACCCGCAGCACCGGGGACACCAGTGCCACACACCAGGAATGGGCACAGCCCAGGAGAAGCAGCACTGGGAATGCCAGACCGACCCCGTGGCAGGAACAGATGTGGCCACGTGAGCTTGGACACACGGCTGGATCCAGGGTGGCAGGGGAAGCCCCTTCAGTGGAAACCCGGTTCAGGGGATTTCCTCCTGCTTTTGCCAGGGCTGGCAAGGCTGGGCCCTGCTTCCAGCCCCATGGAGAGCTGGCATGGGGGTGCACGCTTGGGGTTTCACACGCAGCGGGGGTTGCACATGTGTGTGGGTGCACACATGTGGGTGCACATGTGCATGGATGTGCATGCATGTGGTGTGCATGCCTGCAGGTGTGCACGTGGGGGTGTGTGTGCATGGACATATGCATGTGTGTGCAAATTTAGGTGTGGACGTGCGTGTGGGGGGGTGGTGCATACACGTGGGTATGCATAGGTGGGCTGTACATGCACATAGGTGCACCGACATGCCTGTGTGCACATGGCTGCATGTGTGTCTGTGCGTACATGCATTTAGGTGGGTGTGCATGTGTGGGTGTGCGTGGGCATGCATGCGAATGTGCGACCATGTGGACATGCCTGTGGGTGTCACGCTGTCTGCTCAGGCCCAGGGAAGCGGAGCACACATGGCTGCAACTGCAGTTCTGCCACTCACGCGGGGCAGCTGGCAGCAAGAGGCGGCACTGGCCCTACACCGAGGGCAAGGCCCGCGGGGAGGTATCACGTTTGGGGTGACAGTGACACTGCCAGGGCAGGTTGCAGAACCAGCTGCCCAATCCAGGCACATCCCAGTCCCCTTTGCTGCCAACGCCTGTGGGTGGGAGTAGGGGTCTCTCCTCTCAGATCCCGGTGTCTGGGCGGGCAGAGCCCATCGCTCCCAGGTGCGGGGCAGCAAAGATGGGCAGCAGCCCCAGGACTTGTGGGCAAGGGACAGTCCATGGGACCCCCCGACCAGTGGTGGCCTGGCCCCAGCAGTGAAGGCAGAAGCACTCAAGCCCCACCGAGGTAACGACGTGCAGCAACACGAACTGCCGCAGCGCAGTGGACGCTGCCAGCTGCAGGGAGTGCCCGGCGCCCAGCCAGCCGCTGACACCATGGCTCGCTCCCTAGCTGCTCCGGCATGAGAGGAGTCGCCGCGGCCTCGCACCAGCCCCCTCTGCCCTGCTCGCGGGGGTTGCAGGGTTTTGCACCCCAGCCTGTCCCCACGGAGGAGCCATCCTCCCCAGCGGCACTGGTGGCAGTGAGCAGAGGTGGAAGCCACGTGCACAGGCATGTGTGCACGAAGGGGCCGAGGCAGACCTGGATGGCCAAAAGGGTCCCCAGGGATGAAGGATAGATGCCAACCCCTCCTCTAGAGCCAGGGGTACATACATGCCTCCAGCACCCGTGTGGGAATCAGGGATGGAGTCACCCACAGTGTGGCTGCAATGGTGCCAGTCCCTGTCCTAGCTCCTGTCCCAGCCCCTGTGCTCAGGCATCGGAGCCACTGCATCACCCGGCGCAGAGCAAGCTGCTGTGCAGCCTCAAGCCGTGGCCGAGCTGTGGGCTCACAGCCCCGTGGGGAGCACAGGCAGGTTGTCTGCAGGGGTTCTGCAGACAGGAAGTCCCAGGAGGGAGAAACCCAGCTGAAAGCCCATCTCATTAGTGATTTGCAGCATAAGCACTGCCCTCAGCTCCTCCAGCCAAGGTGTCCTGAGCCTGCCAACGAGCAGGCTGGAAATGAGGGCTGGAGGGACATAAGGATGCCCTGGCATGCTCCCGTGCTGGCACTTGGCTCCCGTCATCCCTCTCATCCTCCCCAGCACACTCGGCTGCCGGCACCCCAGGGCTTGGCGGGGCCTCACTCACGTGTTTGTGGCCATGGCCCCAGCCTGTGGGACAGTCCCCGACCCCAGCATCTCCTGGTGGCACAGGGATGATGGATTTTTCTAACAACAGGACTTCCTGATCAGACCCTGGTGATGCCACAGGGCTGGGGGACACAGGTCCCCAGCGTGGCCCTGCACCAGGACAGTGTCCCTGTGCCACCACCAGCCCTGCTGCGTCTTGGGTCACCTGTAGCCCCGCGGGCTCTGCCCCACCGCAGCATTGCTCAGCCCAGCCCAAGCCAGGGCTGCTCAGTCCAGAAGCCCATGCAGAGGGGACGCAGAGGGCAGGGATGTCCCCAAAGGCAGCAAAGAGTAGGGCTCAGGTCTCCTGGTGAGTGCACAGCTCTGCCCAGAGACATCCCACACCCCAGGGGAGGAGGCAGAGGGGGACTGCCCTGAGAACTGCCAAACTCACTGTAGCCCGGGACCATGCTCCATGGCCATGCCTGGGCCTCCAGCACCCCAGCCCACAGGCTCTTGGGGCAGCCCCACGGTGCAGCGGGGACTCAGCCCAGCCCCACAACATCCCACCTCCCTCAAGGGCAGTGAGATCTCTGGGGTCCTGAGGTCTGCAGTGAGTTACGATGGGTTTCCTTCCTGCCGCAGGAGCCGCAGCTCCCCAGGGACGGCTGGCAGGGGAAGAGCCCGGCAGGCTTTGTAATGGCCAGTGAAGAGATTTGCCAAAAGAAGGAAAAAAAGAGTTGTCAAAAGAAGGCAACAGCTCCAAGCCATCAGGCGGCAGTGCCGTAAGCCCTGCTGCAGACCCACAAGGGAAGGGGAACACTGTGCTCCCGGGATCAGTCCCTCCGGCAGCAGGATAAATAATCTGGGGTATTTTTAGGGCTATATTCCAAGCAAAGGAGCTGGAAAGGAAAGACGTGGATGCCACAGCTCAGCAGTGAACAGCACTATCACTCAGCAGCTGCTGCTAACGTGGACTGAGCCAGCAAGGACCATGTCTTGCCCAGGCAGGTGGGGAGGATGTGCCCGGGGTCCCCCACAGCAGGAGCAACCTCCTCTAAGTTGGTCTGCACATTTTGGGCTGAGTTAGACTAAGATAAAACTTTGCATCCCCAAAATAGCCTTTGTGCAAAAGCAAACCCCTCGGTGCCTGCCTGGTGCCAGCCCCACAAGAACCGGCACCACCATGACACTGGTGCCGAGCTCCAGCGGGCAGCGCCTCACTGCACGCACCGTGCTGGACCTCACGTGCACTTGGCACATCTAGGAATGGTGCAAGACCCCCAGTCCCCAGGCCAGGCAGCACAGCCTCAGGCAGAACAGGGCCAGGACCCACATGAGTGTTCATGGATGCTCAGTCCCAAACCACAGCACGGCCTGCAGACTGGAAGGTGCTACCACCCAGAGAGAGAAAAAGCACAAAAAAGCTCAAAAATTAGATTTCTGGTAACGCATCTGGCTTAAAAGCAAGCTCCAGCTTGGAACCAGGAGGAGAAAAGGCTTCCCAGGCTGACCCAAGTGCTGCACATTGGGCTCTCAGCACTGATCCATTTAATTTCCCCATGTCCAAAGAGACGAAATCTGTTTTGAAACCAGCTATGGGCACTGCATGTGGCAGTGGGTAGCAAAGAAAGGTGTCATATGGAAAGAGTTAAAAGTTAGTTATACTAACAGCAGCAAGTATCACGTTGGCTAAGCCAGCTTGTTTTCTCAACCTAATCTTCATTACATCTGACAAACCCTGAGAGAAGGCAACACATCTGGCATGCAGGCTAGCTCAGAAAGTTTCCAAGCAAATTGCTTGGGATGAGAAAAAGGGGGTTTTGGATGAACCATTTTCCAGGACAAGAGCCTTCTCCCCACAGAATAGCTCAGTCTGTCACCAAAAAAAGAAAAAAAAGACCTTTTTATAACAAAAGACTTGGGCTGTGAAAGAGTCGACCTGGGGACTCGTCCAATATGAAATTGGTCTGGAACTTCTTTCAGTATCTGAATTTACAATGAAAAAGAAAAAAAAGCAGCTCATTTTCACCCCCCAGTGCATTTCTTGTCTGGCAGCGCTGGCTCAGGCGATGCAGCTGGAGCCCAGGAACACCAGGCGATGCCGGGGTGTGCAGGGGTGCCCTGTCCCCAGACAGAGCCACGGCAGCAGATGCTGACGCAGCTGCTCTGGTCTCGGGGGCTGCATCCAGACATGCCAGAGCTATTTTTCAGTATGTCCAAAAGATTCCTCTCTCAAAGCGCAGGTCTGAGATGCTGGGGATGGGCAGCCGGGTGTCCCCGCAGTCGGGGGGGCTCGCTGCTGGCCTGGCGGCAGGGGCAGCCCCGTTCCTGCGCAGCCCGGCGTGGGCTGCTCCCTGCGACCCCCACCCCGCAGCTCGGGGACCCCCCAGCCCCAGTGACCTCCTGTGATGCTGGGGATCCCCTGGATGCCGGAGCCTCTCCCGCACCGGGCATCCCACAGATGGGGGTGCCCATTGCGGCTCCCCCAGCCCCCGGTAGCCCAGGTCCTCCCGGTGCCCGCTGTCCCCTCCGTGCCCGGTGCCCCGGTGCCGGCTCCGCTCACCTTGAAGCCCGGCGGGCCCCGCGTGTCCCCGGAGCCGAGGCAGAGCAGGAGGATGCCCAGGAGGCAGCCGAGGGCGAGGAGCAGGAGGACGGCGGCGACCCGGCGGGCCATGGCGGGGCCGGAGCGGGGCAGGTGAGCGGCTCTGCGGCGGCTGCAGCGGCTCCCGCTGCTCCTCCTCCTCCGCCTCCTCCTCCTCCTCCTCCTCGCCCGCCTCTCTCGGCTGAGTCACCGCCGCCCCGGCCCACCCGGGTGGGACACCGGGCTCCGCCGGGTTGCGGGGGCCGGCCCCGGGCTGCGGGTCCCGCGTCTGCCCCTGCCCCGGGCTCGGCTCCGTCCCGCCCCCCCTGCCCCGGGCATCGCCCCTGACCCGGGATCAGCCCCATTACCCTCCCCCCGGCCCGGGCCTGGTCCTTGATCCAGGGACTGAGCCCCATCCCGGCCACCCGGGCATCATCCTTGCCCCGGGATCAGCCTTGTCCTGTCCCCTCCGCCCCGGGCACACCGTTACCTCGGGGCTGAGCCCCATCCCGTCCCTCCTCCCCGGACATATCCTCTGTTCATTCACGTCTTCTCCCCCCACCAGGCATTGCCCTTGACCCAGGACTCAGCCCAGAGATGGGTGTGGTGGGAGGTGAGAACACCCTGAGCAACAGAAAAGCTCTGAGAAAGTGTCTCACCTACCATAATTAACGAATATATTACTACTTTTAATCATCACAAGGAGTTGTGACAGCCCTGAGGAGCCCAGATGTATATTGAGATTGTTGTTAATATGGTCACAAGTGAATAATGTAATGCATTTCCACATGGAGCAGTGAGCCAAGGAAGGTTGGGCCCCTGGCTCTGAGAAGGACATTTTGAGCTTGCTTACACACAGGGATAAAACAGTGAACAAAATAATAAACAAGGAGATATCACCAAGGAGAGGAGACAGAAGGAGGACGCGGCTTCCAGCCCAGCTGGGTTGCAGACTGGAGGGTCACACTTCAGCTCCTCGCAGCCTGCCTCACTTGTTAATTTTTTTTTGAAACAAGCCACTTTTTCTGCCGCTCACAGCTCTGCACGTAGTGTGCATTGCCTCAGCGCTGGGGTTTCTGCAGAGCTTCCTGCCCATTGCTGTGCTATCTGGATGCAGAGGTGCTCGAGGGGCCCAGCCCGTGCCAAGGGCTTGTGGGCCAGGGGCCCTTGGTCCTGGTGTGCCGCTGCGTGCGCGGCACTGCGTGCCACTGGAGGTGACGGCTGGGGATGAGCTCCAGTTTTGTCCCCTGGATCAGTGACTGGCAGCAGAGTCTAGGCAAGAAAATGGCTAAATAGGGGCACAGAGAGTGACCCTCGCCCAGCCGGTGTCCATTACCGCAGTGCAGGGCTTCTCCGCAGGACCGCTGTGTTCAACCTGTGAGTGGTTGCAGGTGTGTCTACCTCCTCACTTCAATTCATTAAGCTCTGGAAAACCTGTGTCAATCAACTCCAAGACATTAATATACTGATTTATGTGAAAAAATTATTCCCCTTTGCTGCTGCTACTAACACCACAGACCACAGTCTTGTCTCTGAGGATTAGCAGGGCGTTGTTTCCTCTGCCTTCCTGCATCGCTGCTGACTCTAAGGCTCTTCTCAAGTTTCCACAGGGAAATGCTTGCCTATTCCTGACTCTTCTTGCCACCCTCTTTACCCATCCAGTATTTCTGAGGCACACATCTGCAACCCTCACAGGCGCAACTGCACCAGGGATTAACATAGAAGCAGAGAGATCTTCTCTGGATTTCACTTAATCCTTTTCTTAATAGCTGCCAAGCCTCCTGTTTCTCTTTTTGACTGGACAAGCAGTGAGAAGAGGTCTTCAGGGACGGAAAAGGAACAAAAAATCTCTTTTCTGAAGGGTAGCGAGCAGACATGGGGCTGGGAGAGCCTGTGGGGGTAGAGTGCTCCTTTGCCCCTCATTCTTATTTTGCTTTAGGGGCTTTGGAGCAAGTCCCTTTCTGGCAGGCAGTTACTCAGTGTGGTGGGACCCTCCTGGGATTTGAGTGGAGATCTGAGTGTGTTCCATACCTTGGTCTTGAGCAGACTTGGCCACCCTGTTCCCAGTTTGCCCATACGTAACATGGAGCCGGGGGCTTGTATTCTTCCCACTGCAAGAGGGGCTGTTCCTCCTTCTCTGCACGGGGTTGCATTTGCCACCCTCTGCCTGTCCCCAAGGGGCGGGGGGGTTGCGTCGAGGTTCTGAGGGAGCCTGTGCCCAGCCCTGACTGATCGCTGGTGTCCCAGGAGACTCAACTTGCAGCGCAAACAGGGAGGAACTGAGAGCTGGGACATGCTGGGCTGGAAATGCTCCCAGCCATGCAAGAGGAATGACAGCCATGTGAACCCATGTATAGCCAGAGAAACATCGCCACAATAGTGTGTTCAGGCGGGGAGCACACCAACATGTCCTGAACTCAGCCCGGCCAGGGTCAGGCGCTGGCTGTTTCGGCCCCAGCAAGGGGATGCTCCCATGAGCAGCCATTTCTCATCGTGCCCTGTTTTCAGGAGGCACCATCAGCGAGGAGAACAGGGCAGGGAAAAGTGGCAGCACCTCTGCCCACACTGTGCAGGCAGCCCCGGCCCCTCGCAGGGAGAACCCAGCCACATCCCTGGGGATGGAGCAGGTGCCTGCAGGCACCCAGGTGGGCAATGCCTAGCAAGGACCATGAAATGAGCTCCAGGCACAAACGAATTCAGTGGGAAAAAGAAAGTGAGAGAAAGGGAGAGGTTTCTGCGTGATGGAAGATGGAGTGAGGGATCTCCCGATGCCATGGGAAGGAAAGCACAGCTTTGTTTGTCTAAGGAAACCAGGGACATGTGGATTTTGGACACCAGCAATGTAAGGCTGGCACAGATGTCACCTCTGCGGGACTCCAGGTTGTGAAGCAAAGGATCTGCCTAAATGAGCAGGTTCAATGCACAAGCAGCTGTGTGGGGACCCAGCCCGGCACAGCCTGGTTGTCCTGCTGCTTTGTCACCTCCGCCACCCTGCTACCTTTGCTGCAGAGTCACCTCTGCCACCCTTCCACCTCTGCCACCTTTGCCACGCTGCTGCCCTGCTGTGTCCCTGCACCCTGACACATTGTCCTTGCATTGCACAGCAAAGCAGGGTGGAGGGAGAGCGGCACCAGGTCTCAGGGCCCTGTGCCCCAGCAGGCAGCAAGGCTGTCCGGCTCCTCCAGTGTCCCACTGTCCTCCTGTCCCCAGTGCCACATCTGCTCTTTGCCCTCAGCAGTGCAGATGCAGGAGCTCAGGAGGCCCAAGGGAAAATGTTTCCAGACAGCTGTGCTCAGGCGGGCGAATACCCCACTCAGCAGCTCAGCTGTGTCCTGGAGGCACCACTGACCTTAGGCAGGGGTCCCTGGAAGAAGGTGCTGGTCCTGCTCTCTGCGTTGTCATTTTAACTGCTCCCAAAGCAGCCAACCATGGCCCCCAGCCTGTTGGGCTCAGGGGACATGCAGCAGCTGAGAAACCTGCTAGAAAGCCAGGTAAAAGGGGGATGCTCCCCCCTGAGCACCATCCTAGAATCACAGAACGGTTTGAGTTGGAAAGGACCTTCAGAGATCATCTAGTCCACCCCCCTGCCATAGGCAGGGACAGCTTTCACTAGATCAGGTTGCTCAAAGCCCCATCCAACCTGGCCTTGAACACTTGCAGGGATGGGCATCCACAGCTTCTCTGGGCAACCTGTTCCAGTGTCTCACCACCCTCATCGTAAAACATTTCCTCCTTATGTCCGGTCCAAATCCACCCTCTTTTGATTTAAAACCCTTGCCCTTTGTCCTGTCACTGCAAGCCCTGGTAAAAAGTCTCTCTCCATCTTTCTTATAAGTTCCCTTTATATATTGAAAGGCCACAATAAGGTTTCCCCGGAGCCTCTCTTCTCCAGGCTGAACAACCCCAGCTCTCTCAGCCTTTCCTCATAGCAGAGCTGTTCCATCCCCCTGAACATTTTTGTGGCCCTCCTCGGGACCCGCTCCAACAGGTCCATGTCTGTCCTGTGCTGAGGACCCCCAAGCTGGACACAGCACTGCAGGGAGGTCTCACCAGAGCAGAGCAGAGCGGCAGAATCCCCTCATCAACCTGCCAGCCACGCTTCTTCTGATGCAGCCTGGGATACGGTTGGCTTTCTGGGCTGCAAGCGCACATTGTTGGCTCATGTCCAGTTTTTTGGCCACTAGTACCCCGAAGTCCTTCTCTGCAGGGCTGATCTCCATCCATTCATCCTGCCTTGAGCGTCCCCAGGGACAGAGGCACATGGTGAAATTTTAGGGGGCCTGCTTTGATAGCAGGAAGGACAGAGACCCTCAGCATGACCAGACACTTATGGAAACCTCAAACAGCCATATAATCAATCAGATGCAGGGCCAGGGTTGCTGTGAGCCAGCCACAAGTTCCCCATGATTTAATGCCAGTTTTGCATGCTTACAGCCTGTCTGTGGAGTGTCACCTCTGTTACATGGCCAAGGCAGAGAAAGACCAGGCGTACCTGTGAGATGTGGCATGGTAAGGGGGCCCAGAGGAGTGGGTGGATGTCACAGGCAAAGGGGGTCCAGATCCGGAGCCCCAGCTCCCAACTCTGCTGGTGCCTTTACTCACCCCATATCTGGGTAAGCACTGGAGCTTGGTCCCAGGTAAAGCTGAATAAGGATGTGCCACCAGCACGCCTGAGGCACCTGCAGGCTCTTGGCATGTATTTCTACATCTCATGCAGCTGACTTCTGCTCAGCAGTGCAGGGGAGACAGGGCTTTCCTCCCCCCACTCGGAGGAGAGGCACAGACATAGGCTCCCTAGGAAAGACAGGTCCTGGTGGCAGCCCCATCCCAGCTGGGCAACAAAGCCCCACCCCGGGGGACTTGCAGGTAAAATATTCGCTGGGGACAAAGTGGCAGGTGGGGAACAAAGATGAGAAGGTGGGCAGTGCATTACTCACCCAGCAGTGCGGGATAGCCGCTTTCCTGGACAAAGGAGAGAGGTTTTTCTAATCCACCTCTTCCAACAAAAGCATCTGACGTGGGGCCACCTGGGCGAGGGCTGTCTGGGTTGAACGAGTGATCAGTGGAGAAAGTAGAGCAAGAGAAGGAGCTCACTGGCTGGCCCTGGGAGGTGGTGCCTGGGGATGGTGGGATTTTCTGGTGGTGGGGCTCAGGGCTTCTCAATGTCTTCATTAAACATGGATGAGCACATCTGGGAGCACTGGTGGGCGGCACATCTGGGAGCACTGGTGGGCGGCACTGCAGCTCCATATGTGGTTGGGAAATAACAGGAAGAACAGAATGAGCCTGGAGACACTGCAACAGGCTGAGGTCCAAAGGGAGGGATTAGGGACAGGGTTTTCTCCTCTCATCTGCAAGCTCCTCAGACAACAGCAAGTGCAGGGGAGATGCACCCAGGAGCATTCAAGAATCCTGGGATTAGAATGAGCCACCAGCGTGGGCCAGCCATATGAGCAATGCACAAGCTGTCCCATGATGCACTCAAGAACTGCTAGAGCAAAACACTGACCTCAGCTCTGATGGGAGCCCCAGGGTGGTCCTGACCGGCTCCCAGGGGAGCACAGGAAGGCAGCGGGTGCCATGGTTACTCTGCAGAGACACCAAGAGCAAGGAATAGCAGGCAGAAAGAGGGGCTGGTTGGAGAACAGCGCAGTCCCTGTGGCAGCCAGCAGTACATTCGGGATGGTGTGAGGCTGCAAAGGTGTTCCCAGCAGGAGCACAGCCTCCGTCTGCCTCAGGGGCAGCTCTCGAGCAGTGCGTGAACAAGGGATGAGGGCAGGGACTTGCTCCTTGGTCATGGGCTGGGCTGAGACTGCTCACAGGGCCATGTGCTGCCATCCATGGGAGGGGGAACCCCCCAACCCTGCTCTCAATCCCAAACCTAACCCCAATCCCAATCCCAATCTCATTCCTGCCTGGGAGCGGCACTGGACCCACAGCCAGGTAGAGGAGCTGTAACTTGTTCCCAGTCCCCAGGGCCATGTGCAGCCCAGCTGAGCTCTGCAGCTCTTGCTGGACTCAGGACCTGGACTGACCCAACCCTGAGGACTCGGCTCAGAAATCAGGTGTATTTTTCAGAGATCGCAGGCCAGTGCAGACTAGCCCCTCCACAAGTCCAGTCATCCCTTCCCTGGGGACCTCCAGGCAGGTTGAGTCCTGTACCAACCACAGCACTTGTGCATCTGGGCTTCCCAAACTGCTGGTGCTGACTCTCTCCCCAGTGTCTTGTTGCCTTGCATGGAGGAGACCCAAAATTGTGCAGTACTGGAAAACCTCCCAGCACCTGTCCTGCCAGGGGAGTGTGTCCAGCTGGAGCCAGAATGATGCTTTTGCCTGGGGTGCACCCACCCACATCTCCACCCGCACAGTGTCACTGACACGGCGAGAGCTGGGCCAGGGCTGGCCGGGGAGCGAGCGCCTGCTGGGAATAGCTGGGGATGCCCACACGGGTCCCACAGCACACGCATGCAAGGCATTTTGGGGTTTTTTTTGAGTCTATGGGCAACAAGGCTACAAATCCAACCAGTGCTTCCATTGGTAGAGGAGAAAAATAAGGGGGTGCAACAAGCCAAAGTGTGACTGAGGGCAGCTACCACTGAGCCAGTGGCTTTTCCTCTACACCCTGCGGGTGGGAGCTCCCCGATGCACTTGAGCCTCAGCTTCAAACCCAGAGCTTTTCCTCCTACAGGCACTGAAGGACTGGAAGAACCCCAGTGTATCCAAGGCTATAATCCCCCTCCTGGCAAGGATGCTTGCCTGGAAGGAAGATCAAACCCAAGCACAAGTCTCCATTCTTGCCTTACTTTCTAAAACCTTTTCTCTCTCCTGTTTCCCAGGGCAGCGTCTCTGTGATGCCAGCCCAGGGGGCCTCCCATGGGCAGGGATCTGCTCCCTGTTGCCCCGGTGCTGAAGCAGCCAGGAAATATGCGGTTTCTCCGGAAGAGCCCCACCAGTTTCTCCCGGCTGCCTTGCCAGGAGCCCTCTCCTGACGGGGCAGATGGCAGGGAGGCATCCGGCCATGGGGCAGGCGTTGCAGCGAGGAGCCACCGCGGGCTGGCAGGCATCCTGTGCCGCCAGCTCTGCTCATACAGCTGTGGCACGGTGCCTGATGAGCTGTTTCCCCAAGTTCATGGTACAAGGCTGGAGATCCCAGTGCAGGACACAAGACCTGCCGGCAGACCATCCTTCCCCCCCACTGTGGCCCCAGGGCAGGGGTGTGCTGGCATGCAGAGCACCTGGGCCGTGGTCATATCCCACTGACTCCGTGCAGCCGCCGCAGGCTCACCTTTCCCTAAACCTGTGGGACAGGTGCGTGGGCAGGAGGGAAGCACACAACAGAACGAAGGGAACACCATGCAGCCTTGCCCACGGGGCTGATCCCCATCCTCAGCATGGGTGAGGGGACGCTGGTGGGGTGGGGACAGAGCTGGCAGGATGGAGCAGGAAATTATGTTCTGCTTGGAATAAAGCAGGCAACTGTTTGTCACTTTTCTTAAAACTGGCCAATACTACCCAGGGCCTGCAATCACAAGCAAGAAACCGCATTTTGAATGACCTCGTCTCACCACCACAAGCACCAGCCCCACGGCCAGTGTCAGTGAGCAGCCAGGTGACACAGAGGCTAAGCCCTTGCTCTGGCTCTCGGGGCAGGAGGCTGCAGCAGCCCCATGTACCGAGCAGCCCACGGCCAGCACCGTGTCCTCATGCAGAGCTGCAGCAAGGATGGGCTCCCCTGTGGGATGACAAAACACTCAGGCTATCCCCACTGAGCCCCCACTGGACCATCAGAGGGGCTCTGAAGCAGCGGGGGGCTGCTGGGGGCAGCTGTGCGGGACTCCTTCAGGGCTGCTGCTCAGCTTCCCGAGGACCGGAGGTGAGCAGGACCATGGGCCCACCGCAAATGGCCCCTGTGAGCAGCAGCGGGCAGCAGGACAGGCAGCGGAGCATTTGAGGGGGCAGGCAGGGGGGTGCCCGCAGCCATGCCTCCTCCACCTGGGGAGGGTGCAAGCACTGCAATCCACTTTCCCCCAAAACCCACGCCACTTTCTGACCTGAAGCAGTGTCTTATTCCCCAGTTATCTGCATTTAACCCAATTGCATGAGGGATTTTGCCCCTTGAAGGTCCAAACAGGACCTGTTTCTCCATTCTCAGCTATTGCATTGATCCACAGGGAGAAGTAACCTGGAAGGACGTGGTTTGTGTTAGCATCTCTCCACTAGCTCTCCTGTGCAGTGAATTTGCTCTTTTCCCATTGCTGTTGCACGGAGAAACTCTCTGCTCTGAGGTTCCCTTGAGTCCCTAGAGATGTAAGGGACAAAACTAACATTTTAGGAGGACTTGAGCACCGGGAGGGCTCTGTGTATCGACCGCCCTCCTGCTGTGCCACAGCAGCCAGTTCAGGAGGTAGGAGCATCTCTCTTAGGGCATAAGCCACCTTCCCATCACCATCCTGCAGCTATCTGGCAGCGTGTCCCAGCCCAGTGAGATGATGCTGCTCCAGCACCTTTCCTCAGCTCTAGGAAGGGATGTGGGAAGGTGTCAGTTCAGCCCAATCCCATTTTTCACCAAGCAAGATAATTTTGCTTCCCTCTGATGCTTGCAGTTGGTTTTGAGGACCAGCATCCCATGGAGGGTTCCCACGTGCAGAGGCATAATCACATCCCTTGATGCTGTTGTGCAGTGCTGCAGCTTGAGAAGCTGTCCTGTCCCAGGGCAACGGCTCCTTCAAATCTTTGGCATCAAACTATGCTTGCTTGATCCACGACCTCCCACTGGGAACTCAACATGAGGGAAAGGAGGGCTCTCTCCTCTTCTTTGGCAGGACTTTTAATAAAAACTAAATTCCCAATGCAGGCTGGGGCTCCCTGGTGGCCTCCCCATGAGGTTGGGGATGGCCAGCAGAGCTGTTCTGCAGCATCCCATCCCCTCCCCATGCCACGGTCGTTCTGAGGAAAGCTCTGCACCAGGGAGGCATCTCATGTGGACTCCCAGCTCTGCCGGTTCCTTTTCCCACCATTTTCCAGCAGGAGCCATAAAAGCAGCCCCAGCTCAGCAGCTCAGAGCCCCGCACCTGTGAGTGCCCCCAGCCCAGGGCAGCCCCCCGTCAGCCCAGCTGCCCAGCTTAGCAATCTTTAAATTTAAGTGTATCAGTAGTGTTGTGTCTCACCCTAATAATGGAGTTTCCTTTTGATAGATGGTTACTGTCTCTGTGTAAAGGCACATGGCCCTGAGGATCACCCTCCAGCCAGTGGGCATGTTTCCAGTCCTTTCGGCATCGCAAAATGCAACAAGAAATCTCTGGAGAGCAGTTTCCTCTGCTGGAGCACCAGGGCTTGCTTCAGCCTCAGCTGAGCATGACACGCTTTCTCTTCCCAGCTTTAGTCCAAATGGCATTTTCCCATCCTCTCCTCACCAAACTGGTGCATGGGCAGTCAGATCCTTCCCTTTCTGGTGGGCTTCCAGTGTGCAGCCCCAGCCAGCCGACTGCTAGAGGGCAGAAGGTGACTCGAAGCCACCCATGTTGATCCCAAGACTGGGAGACCATCCTTTGTTCCAGGACAAGGAGTTCCCACTGTCACACTGCTGACTTAGCCAAAAACCCACGGCACTGCCCACTGGCACCAGGGCTCGGCTCCGAGTGACCTTGGCAAGTCATTTCTCACATGCTCCCAGGGCTCTGAGTCCTCCGTGGTGAAGGGGAGAGCACGGACTCCCTCTGAAGGGGGGCACTGGGGAAGTCATGGGCTGTCGTTGTTCCTGCCTCAAACTGTCACCAATCCCGGCAGTTGGGACCCCTTGCGTCCAGCAGAGCAATGTCAGCATGATGGCACAGGCAGATGAAGGCACTTGCAGGACAGATGACGGCACACACAGGACAGACTTCATTTCCCAATGGTGTGGCAGGGAGGGCAGTGCGAGGCACCTGGAGCAGCCTGAGATGTGCCTCGCTGGCTGCAGGGACCTGCTTGCAGGGATGGCAGCAAAGGGACCCACTGCAGCACAAGGGCAGGAGAGCGGGTGCTGCGACCCTTTCGCCAAGGCTCAGCCAAGTGAGCCCTTCCTCTCCAATATCACTTCCCAGCCCTTGATGTCTGCCCTGGGCTGCCTCCAGGCAGCAGCTCTGCCTGCCCCTGCTGCCCAGGCCCTGCAGGATCCCAACTCAAACCCACCGACATCTGGGCACAAGGTAGAAGATCTCTCCGAGTTGCTGATGGCTCCCACTTTGGGCAAACGCTGCTGGGAGTTTGCTTTCCTGGAGACACTCCCTCTGCACCCGCCTCCCAGCAGCCCTCCAGCATCTGGGCTCGTCTCCTTCTGGCAAACCCCGCACTCCCCAGCGCTGCCCGGGGAGCAGGGATGAGATTTGTAGAGCCGCCGTGAAATCACTGGTTACTGAGATCAGGGTGTTGAATGGATCCATACCCGGGCCAGGGAATTAATCAGCTTTAATCAATTTATTAAACCCATTCTTTTCCATATTTATCCCTCCTGTTTCACTGCCATTGCCCACCCTAGGGCCTTTCATATGTACCCTCCTGCTGAATTCCCAGTGGACCCCCAGGTCCCCCATCTCTCTTTAGGGTTTTTTCTCAAATGACTCAAAACTCAAAAATGGGAGTCAGACAACCCCAAATCCTGAAATTTAAAAAAAGAAAGTTTGTGAGCTGCAGAGATTTTCACAGTTACACTTTTCAGTTTTTAAACATGACTGCAAAACTGGACTTTTATTTGTCTTTCAGGGAGAACTGGAGCTTTTGAGCTCATCGTGGGATGCCATCAGCTGCAATTTGAGAAAATCACGTGCTGTGAAGCTCTCAAAAAGCCCTTGAGAGCCTCATTCATTTCCTCTTCCTCCATATGCCACAAAACAGTATGATTTATGAGCAGCTGGATGCTGCTGAGGATGCACAGGGATCTCTCCAGCTGCAGATGGACACCCTCAAATGCCAGTGCTGCAGATTACCTTTTCCTGCACCAAAACAGAGACAGCTCTGTGGGTCTTCTTCAGACCACTTCAGGAAGGTCAGCTGGCTTGGTGCAAACCTCTGAAAAATGAAGAGAGAGTTGCTTCAGCATGAAGCAGGTCAGGGACTTCTCCACGTCCCCTGCCTGGCCTCCACAGCGCAGCACCTCGCTCGGCTCTGGGAGCATCCCAGACGGCGGCAGGGTCTCAGCCTCAGCGCGGGGTCCAGCCTCCCTTCACTAACGTGAGCAAAATATTTTGAAGAAACATGGTCCTGTGAAGGGTGTTACATGCTGCAGGACAGAAGAGCAAGCAGGACTCACACCCACACCTGGGGTGTCACCAGTTAAACATACAGCCAGGAGGCTGAAGCAGGTTGCAGAGGTGATGGAATCAGGAGAAAGGAGATGGAGAATGTCCTGGGATGATCTCTGAGGCCTTCAGGGCTGCTAATGCTTCATGCAAAGCCACTACCCTGTCCTTTTAAGATACGTTTGTGCTTTGTAACTGGGACAAAAGGAAAAGAAAGACTCACCCAGGTTCATTTGTGGGAAGCTGGCAGGGCAACCTCCAGGTGCTCCTCTGTGCCCATGGGGATGGGCATCGGAAGGATGCTCGTACCACCTTCAGGTTCACTCCCGCTCTCAGGTTTCAACAGGTGACTTAGATGAAACTACTGAGTGCAATTTTTCCAGCTTCAACTGGATTTTGCTTTTTTGTGGGGTGGAAGAGCAAACATCGCTTCACATGCTGGTGACGGAAGCTGCAGGGAGACACTGCCCTGCTGTGGGGAAAATCTTTCTTTGCTGGAATGATTTTTTCAGCCTAAAGTCCCTGGACAGGGCTGAAGTTAAACCCTCAGCGCAGAAAAATAGTGTTCTGCATGAGTGTGAAATTTGGCAGAGACCAGGGGTGTGGACGGCTTGCCAGAGGCACGCTCGGCAGCCAGCAGCCAGCAGCCACTTGTCTCCTTTCCGAGGAGTGGCTGGAAAGGTCCAGCTCCCGAAACACACCCTGCGCCGGGTGTCGGAGGAGCTGCCCAGGCTGGTGAGATCTCAGGAGAGCTGAAACCCAGATGCCCAGGCATCTGGGAAGCTGCTGTTGGGGCAGAAATCATCCTGCCCAGTGTGTATCAACCAGATGGGAGCTGGGCAGAGGTTGGTGTGGATGAGCAACCGCATCCAGCTCCCAGCGTGTCCTGCCTCTGCTCCAGCCTGGTTCCCCTCCTGCCAGGGGTTCGTCGTGTCCTTGGGACTGCATTGGGTTTACATGGCAAGGTTTTGATAGCAGGGGCTGCAGGGATGGCTTCTGTGAGAAGACACCAGGAGCTGCCCCCATTTTGGACCCAGCCAGCTCCAGCTGGCTCCAAGATGGACCCACCACTGCCCAAAGCTGAGCCCATGAGCAAAGATGGTGGTTCCTCTGTAATAATGTATTTAAGAAAGGGTAAAAAATGCTGTGCAGCAGCTGGGAGAGAGGAGTGAGAAGATGTGCAGACACCAAGGTCAGTGAAGAAGGAGGGGGAGGAGGTACTCCAGGCACCAGAGCAGATTCTCCTGCAGCCTGTGAGGAAGACCATGGTGAGGCAGGCTGGCCCCCTGCAGCCCATGGAGGTCCGTGGTGGAGCAGATATCCACCCTGCACCCATGGAGGACCCCACACCTCCGCCTTCCTGCGGCAGGAGCCTGCTCAGCCTCTGAAGGCTGGTTTGGGAGCCTGTCTGGCTGCCACCACAACCTGCCCCCACCTCATCGTACAGGAAGGCTTGCATGTGCCTTGCGAAATGATTCAGCTTCCCTTTCTGACAGCCCACACATGCCTCTCTTTGGAAACGAGCCCTGGGATGGGCACTTTCAGTTCTCCTGCAGTTACACGGGTGCCCGACCGCATCAGGACTTCCACAAACCAGGGCCAAGCCCAGCTGCCAAGCGGCTGTCGCGTCCCAGCCGGTGCCAGCCAGAGGTACGTGGGTCCGAGACGGAGACTTGAGCCCTGTCTCAGGGTGCGGATGCAGCTCAGGCTTCTCTCATCACCCTGCCAGGACTGTCGCGCCTGCGGGGCGGGAGGGCAGCTCAGAGGAGGGAGGATGGACACCAGGTCCCGTGGCTTCAGCAGCTGGTGTCTGTGCAAGGAGCCACGTTTCCAGTCTCTGGAATAACTGGGGTCCCCTGGGAGTCACCGGGCAGCTCATGGTGAGGAGCTCACTGCGGAGCCAGGCACTCACTTAGATCCTGGCCGGCACACACCTCTCTGAGGAAATAAACCTGAGAGCAAACGGCAGTAACACAGCTGTGATGTCCCCACCATCCCCTCCTGCCACCCAGCGGTGTCCAGGGATGAGGAAGATGACAGCAAGCATAGGTGGTACTTCCCTTGAGCCCTCTCCCGGTCTCCAGCTATTTTCAGCTTGGGGGATTTCCTGAGCCAGACCTGATTTCCTGATTTCTCTGTATTTACACCCTTCAATAGATCCCTCCTCTTTGGACTTGTCAAAAAAACTCCCTTTGGGTGCAGGCAAACCTCCAGCATCAGCACCATCCCTCAGAAAGGAGCTCCTGCCACCCCAGCATGGAGAATTGCCTGCTTCAGGTTGGGTTGAATCTAGCTCCCGCCTTCACCTCATTCATGTGCTGGAAGAGCTGGTGGCTCTGTCCTTCTCTGGCCTCTCCAGGACAGTTCTGAGTTTCCAGATACCCAGTTGTATCTTCTCTAGCCGGAGGGTCCCACCCTGCTCAGATAGGGAGGTCCCTTCCCAACATGATGCCTGCAGGCAGGGCCCATCCACCCCTGCTGCCCCTTGTGCCCCCAACTCTCCTCACGCACCACCCTGGGTGCATCCCGGGGGGCAGGATCAGCCCCTTGCGGTCCTTGCTGCCGCACGGACAGCACCCCGCAGCCAGGTCCTGCCCTGCATCCTGCCCGGGCGTGAGCGGGATGTTCACCACGGGACAGAGGTACACCCTTATCCCGCAGGCTGGCCCAGACCTCCTGGATTTTCCCTCCAGAGATGTATTTTCCATTGCATTTAAAAATAAAATCCCAGCAATAAAAACTCTGGCTAATTTTATACCCAGCCTGTTTTCCCAGGCTCCTACAGGACGAGGTGCCTCCCCCGGCCTCACGGTGCGGGTTCACCCCGCAGCATGGACCAGGGTGGTGTCACACGTGGACAGGGGTGCGTGGGTGGATACGGGGTATGTGGGTGGGCTGGAGTGGAGGATGTTGAGCCCCAGCAGAGTTTGTTGCCAATGGAAGGGCTCCTTCCTCTTTACCTTGCTGGGGAGGCAGGAGCCGAGTGGGGAAGGCAGGGGGCTCAGTGTGAGGGGCCGGGAGTGCAGTTTGGCGTGGTGTGAGCATGGTCACAGTGTGAGCATGGACACAATGTGACCCTGGACACGGTGTAAGCACGGGCACGGTGTGCATGGCCCAGGACAGTCTGGCACAGAGTGAGCGTGTACAGCCACAGGTGTGCCCGTGCCTGTGCCCATGGGTGCACCCGCGACAGGGGCTTTCTCCAGCGGTGCCTGAATCCCTGGGCATCCGCCCAGAGCAGTGCCATGACACTGCTGGTGCCTGTGCTGGTGTCTTCCCCCGGCAGCCCCCCGTCTGCCTGTCGTGTGGGGGTGTTTGTCAGTGTGCTCACAGGCTGTGCTGGAGCATCCCAGCAGCTCTCAAACTGCAGCAGCGGTCTGAGCGCCATGCACCTGGCCGGGTCGGGGCGGCTGCCGTAGCCTGACACCGGCACGTGTCGGGGACAGGGGAAGCCACCTCCCGGCCCTGCAGCTGGGCTGGCAGCTGGAGGGATGGCACAAGCTGCCTTGGCCCTGCAGACATCACCTGGCAGAGAACGGGTGCCTCCAGCCAGCAAGGCCCCTGTGGTCGCAGCAGCGGGAGCCGGCTGCCATTTGTGAGGGGGAGGAAGGGCCCGGGGGGCTGGAGACCTGGGCAGGGGACCTGGGAGAACAGATCCTGCGCTGCAGACCTACGTCCCAAGTCTGCCACGCAAACATCCTGTGAATGGGGAGAGCCGCCGATCCCACTGGGAGGCAGGAGGAGGAAAACCATCTCATGGCCCCAGCAAAATGGTGGAAATCCCTGGAAAAGCCACAGGGAGCAGAGATGGGCCCCGGGGCAGCACGGGCAGGTGGGCTTTGAGCTCCCACTCTCCCCAGGGCACGGCGCAGCCACGGTGGGAGCCACACACCCACTGCAGACCCCACCGGCACAGCCGTCCCACGGGACGCGAAGCAACTGGGGCGTTTCTGTCTGTGTCGGATCCTGCCGGGTGAGCTGCTCCCAACCTCGCAGTCCTAATGGCCCTAATGGCTTTGCCTTTCTTCTTAACCAAATAAAGTTTTGCAATATTTAGGTTTTCACAGCTCCTTTGGTTTTGTAAGACTGGGCTCCCGCTAAAGGCGGGCATTGCAAGGGAAAGCTGAGTGATGGGAGTGATGAAGGCTGAGGACCCTGGAGAGGAATAAACGCCCTCTCCTAAAAGTATCGCTTACAAAAGCTGCTTTTGTTTTTGGTTTTTTTTCCCCCTAATTTCTTGATTTTAGGAGGGCCAGGGAGATTTATGACTTTCTGGGAGTTGGCAGTGGTGCAACAGCCTACTCATCAGAGGAAAATGTGAAAAATGGCTGGGCCAGAAAACCCCCTTAGGATTTCGCACAGAGAAGCAAAATGAGAGCTGACATGTCCAGGTGTCCTGGGCGGTGCAGAGCATGGAAAGCTGCAGGGATGATCTACCGCTGCAGACCCCACCAAGAACCCCACCAGGGTCAGCCAAGTACCTCCGGCCGCCCCGGCCACGGGGGTGTCAGGGATGCTACCGGGGTGCTGGGGGCATCGGGCCCCGCGGGCCAGGCCAGGCAGCCTGGCACAGAGCAGCAGCCGCCAGTGCTGCCCAGCCATGTGGCCACCAGTAAGATGTTTGCATCTGAGCGGGAGCAGCAGCACCAGGATGTCTCTCACAAGCCCAAATTTTTCTCTTCCTAAGGCATCAATATTAAATATTTAATGATGAAATCATTAGATTATTTGGTTATTATCTTCCTGGCCCATCCAGCTGAGCTCTCTCCAAGCTGGCTGGAGCACATCCCTCACAGAGTTCAGGATGCTGAATCCAGACCCTGGTGCGGCTCCTGGCCTGGAACGGAGGGATGTCTGATCTGCCCGTGGGACCAGGTCTCCCCCGCAAAGTGTTTCGGCCTGAGGACTAATCGAAGTTTTGGAAGATTTTGAAGATTTAATGAAGATTTTGGAAGTATCCCAAAGAAGTGGATGCTTTCTGCATGGCAGAGCTCATGCCAGGAGTAGCAGGATGGGACCATTTCTCCATGTGCTACTTAGAAATGGCTTTTCCATTTCAACTGGCCCTAAATACAGCACAAGAAAAAAGGAAAATTTGTTTTAAAATCCCAAACTGAACTCAAACTGATAAAAAATATTTTCATTTTGGGTTAAAAAAAAACCTTGGGGGCTGAGGCGATGTCTTTTGGATTTCTTTGTTTAGTCAATAGGACAAAAAAGCCTGTTTCTTTCCCAGTTTGACCAGCACCATGTGGGAGCCGTTCGTCTTCTGCAGGGATGGAAAAGCCGTTGTGGTTTGAGAGCCTCCCAGTGCCTTTGTAGAAATGAAGCAATGCAAAACCCCACGCAAGACCCTGCGCACCGGAACGTCGTTACCGCAGGCAGAGCCTGCCCACTCCTGCGGCATCTGCCATGCCCAGCCCTTCCCCGCGGAGCCCGGCACTGCTCGTAGCACAACTCATCCGGAGCTTCCCTTCACCCTCCCCACTCCACATAGAATCATCACAGAATCATAGAATAGTTTGGGTTGGAAGGGACCTCTGAAGATCATCTAGTCCAATCCTCCTGCAATGAGCAGGGACATCTTCAACTAGATCAGGTTGCTCAGAGCCTGTTGCATCATTCCTGGGGACCCCGAGCAGTAAATACAGATATTTTGCCCTGCAGGTGTGTGCAATAGCGCAAGGGGGAAGGTCAGCCCACGCATCTGGTGCATGCTTTTAGTACGGTGTGGCCAGGTTTGTTTCCCTTGTTCCCCTCCATCGCAGACCTGCCTGGGTTGCCCACCCAGGCTGCTGCCTGGTTCAGGTATCTGGCAGGACCACAGCAGCATGGCGGAGAGGAGCCCAGGGCTGAGACGGAGCACACTCCTGACACTCTCCTCACAGGCAGGGTGATGTATGGCACCTGTGTGGGGTTTGGCAGGGCCTGACCAGCATCAGTCCCTCCGCGGCAGCTCTGTCCTTACTGGTAAGGAGCTGGCTGGAGGCCACACCTGAGGACACGGGTCTGGGGAGCTCAGGCTAGGTCGTCCTGCTTGCAATGCTCAGTTGCTGAAATTGTGCAGGCACAGAGCAGCCCAGGCTTCCTGCCACAAGGACATGCTGGTCCATGTGCCCAGCCCTTGTCTACAGCTGGGGAAACTGAGGCAGAGCAGCTAAACAGTGTCATTGTGTGGGTGGGTTTTGATCGCTCCCTGGGACATGGCTGCAGCCCAGCCTCCAGCGCGGACTCTCTGCCCATACAGCCATCTCTGCCCCTTCAGCTGCCTGTCCCTGCCCATGGCATGGCCCCACTTGGCATGATCCCGTCTCTTAGGAAGGGTGACCAGAGGTGCCCTGATGGCAGGGCACGAGGAGGGGGCTACCTCCACCATGTCTGCACCCACTGCCGCATCAGGGTCCCGTGAAGGGACACTTTGGGTCTATGGGCACCCACACAGTGAGTGTGGCCCCCCAGGGTGCTGGCCCGGACCCCAGCCCCTGCTCTGGTCCCCAACGGCCGCTTCTCTGAGAGTGAGGAAACAGGGCGGATATCCACCACGGGCAGCTGCCTTTTTATGTAATGTGGGGAGTAAAGTCACGGTCCCCGTGGCACGCAGCTGCAGAACAGCAGGAATTTTAGGAGCCCCACCCTTCCCCGTCACACCAAGTCTCCCCAGGAGGGAGCATCTGGCTTCAATCAGCTGTACCTTGGAAGAGGCTTGGTTGGCTGCACAGGCAGCGGTGAGCACCCGCGCCAGGCTGGGGTCACGGCCGCAGGGAGACATCGGACCTGGCAGGGACTTGGCAGGACACTGGACCAGAGCCAGAATGCTGTGCTCGATTCCGCCCATGATGGAGATGTTGGGGGCACCTGGCACAGTCATGGCCCCAGTGTCCCCCCAGGCACAAGACGCGATGGTGCGGCAGAGGCTCATCCACCGCTGCCCCTGCCATACCCCGCAGAGGGGAGGGCAGACCCGGTCCCTTGCCACCTGGGAATGGATCTTTGCTCCACTGTGCCTCAAGTGCCAGCGGAAAATGAAACTCTTCCATGGCCGCAGCCAGGGAGGAGGAACAGGGAACACTGAGCAAACGCCTGGTAATGCTGCTAAGGCAGGAGGCAGTTTTATCTCTGCCAAGAGGAGAAAAGCACTGGTGAGCTGGGGCCTGGGATACAGGCAGGGCTGTGGCAACAAGGCACAGGGACGGTCTGGAGCTGAACGCCCATAACGAGGCACCAAGGGGATGAGCAAGAAATACCAGGTGCCAGCTTGTAGGTCTGAGACACGCCAGGCACCTTCTTAGCCAAGACAGCCCTGTACGGCCCAGCTCCCCGTCCTAGTGAGGACCAGCCCCAGGACCTGGGGGCTTCTCCAGGTCATCACATCCTCAGTTCATCTCCCAGGGATTTGCACTGGCAAGAGCAGGACAGTGGGTGCAGTGCGCGTGGGCTGACAGCACACTGGGCGCTGGAGCTGCTGCAAACTGCCCAGGGCAGCGAGGACCCATGATGGGCAGAGCAGTTTCTGACCGTGCGGCAGGGAAGAAAAGCAAAAAGCACAAAATGTACAGGCTGGGGGCCCAAGACACGGCTGTTCCTGCTGGCATTTAGAATAATTGCTCTGCTGGGAGAGTGGCCCTTCTCTGAGGGGGGGTAGCTAGGCATGCAGCCCAGCCTCCAAGGGCGTGAGAAAGGCATGGAGCTGGGCAGGAGAAGAGAGGGAAACTACAAATAGACCTGGGTGACTGGATCCTTCCCAAACCACATGGCTGAGGACACAGAGGATGAGATCCTGCATTCCCCGGGGCAGCTCGGGGGCCGGACACGTCTCCGGGTTAAGCCCAGGCAAGGGCCAAGCATGCCCCACTCCCAATAACAGCCCCCCATCGCCAGGCTCTGGCCGTGGGGACCCCCCGTGTGGTCTCACCCTGGTGCCTGTGATAAATGCCTGATGACATGAGCGTTGACTACGTGGTGTTGCACCTGGGTTTGACAACCTCAAGCGTGCAGGGGCTGAATTGAGGTGGGTCAGCAGGAGCAGTCCTGGCTAGGGACAGCAGAGACCTGCTCCAGCTGTTCCTGGTGTGGACCACAGCTTCACACAGCAGTTTCCAGATGTGATCAGAGCCCTGAAGGCATGTTCACAGATCTGTGCAAACCCAGCTCTAGTGGGAACAGAGCCTGAAGAGAAGGGAAGACGTTCACCCACATCACCCAGCACATCGCTTACAGACCTGGCCGCAAACCCAGGTCTTGTGGCTCCCGGACCACCACTGCAGTGGTGCCAGCCCCACAGCTAAGGGTGCTGAAGTAGACACAGCCCAGACATGCAGGTGAGGGTCAGGCATGGGCTGGACCCATCAGGGAACCAGAAACACCTTGGCCAGGCCAGGCCAGGGTGACAGCTCGCCAGCCCTGCAACTCCCTGGGGGACGGGGTGCCAGCAGGCCCATCGTGCTCCCGGAGCTCCCCCGCCACGCCGGCAGCAGTCCCACGGGAAGCGGGCCCGGGGCCAGCGCTGCTGGGCTGTGGCTGGGACGGTGCCCTGGGCCTGGGCAGCGGTGGCAGTGGGGCAGGGGGAGAGCTGCCCTGGCTCTGCAGAGCGGCATTGAGCGGGGACAATGGTCCTTTCTTTCCTTTGAAAGACTTCACAGGCTTTGCATCCAAGCAAAGGCATGAAACGGGAACTCAGGGCAATTATCACCCCCCTCTTCTTGCCCTGTCTGGGACTCGTGGCTGCCCTAAGCACCACTTGAAAAAGGCCGCGGCAAAGATCAAGCCCCCCCATGGGGCGGATGGCGCAGGTCCCCCTCCCGGCTCCGCTCCCGGCAGGGCAGGGGAGGTACAGACAGCTCACACCCCGAGGGCTCTGCAGGGTGCAGAGGGTCCCAGCTTACCCCACAGCCCGGCTGTGCTGAGGGGCAAAGGAAGGTGCTTCTGGCCAGTGTAGAGCCCCAGGTTCGCCCCAAGCGGGTGCTCCCACCCTCAGCGCAGGGCAGAGGGACGTGCATCGCAGTGCACCGTACCAGTGAGGTCCCCTCCGGCTGCCCCTGCAGGAAGGAGTCACTGCAGAGAACCACGGCCACCACTGCCCACAGCCACGGGGGCCAGCACTGAGGGAAGGGGCTTAAAAAGAAATAAGAGGTTGTGAACTACACCAGCACCACCAGAGGAGTACAAGCCTCCAGCACGTCTTCTGGAGGAGCCGCCAGATGAAGCTACAAGCACTGGAAGGGGTGCAGGTGGCTTCATGACCCCATCCCACAGTGGTGAGGAGAGACCTGGGGGTCCCCAGCCCCAGAGCACTGGGAAGCCCTGAGGGGACGGGAAAGGGCATGGGAACATGGCCTGGAGCAGAGAGCCCCCCCCGGCTCCTCGAGCTCAGGCTGTAATTGTGCAACCTCAGCTCACCCCACATCCCATGGGACAGGAGAGTCAGGAAATTCAAGGCTTGCAGCAGTAGATGGGTTAATTTAGGCAGAGAGACAGAAAGATAAATTAAATAGTTCACCCCACTTTATTATTGCTACAGACAGGTGACCCTCCTCATAAAGACGGTCACTTTTAATTAAACCTCAGGCAAAACAGGCACTGGACATCAGTGGCATCATGAAAGAGATGGCAGGTACCAATGCCCAGGGGACAACTAACATCTTAGTCCTGTAGATAGGGGACATGACTAGCCATGGCCTTGCTCCTCCTCCCTGCCCCTGGCACTCTGCTGATCTCCACTCTGGCACAGGACAGCAGGCACAAGGGTAGAGCAGGGATTCATGCCTTGCAGTGAGCTGCAGGTCAAGATCAACCTCAAAGAGAAGAGCTGGATGGGAGAGACAGCTCTGGACAGATAAAAACAGGAGTGAGAAAGGAATTGGTCTGCATGGTGCCCAGCCCATGGCAGGGCAGGTCCAGCACCTTCTGCCCAGCTCCATGTATTGTGCCACAGCATCACGCCAGGAGAGTCAAAGCATGAAACAACCCTGGAGAAAAAGGTCCTGGTCTTGGAGCTATGGAGGGCCAGGCCTGTGCTACATGGGGATTCACAAGGATCTCCTATGAAAGTACCACAAATACCAAGTACCAAGCCACAGTGGAAGACATCGTTCAGCTCAAGCATCATCACTGAGCTGGGCGGGAAGGAGGAGGTATCCTGACATGCACCAATCTAACAGGAACCACACTTAGACCACCACCCCAAGAGACCTGGAGAGGGGTGCAGTTCACACTCGGGATGTCACCCCGGGGAGCCAGCGTACACCACCAGGACAGGCAAAGCTGCCATTTCTCCACTTGGAGATGTGCAAAGGAAAGAGCCCATCAGACTCCGCTCCGTCACCCACGTTCAGTTAAATACAAAACCTTGTCCTAAAGCCCATCTGTGAAGTCAGGCTTGTGTTAGCATCCTCATGCTGTAGAACATGACCTCTCCTTTTAAAGTCATCATGAAAAAGATATAAGCCTGGCAGTCATAAGGAAACATTTGCCAGGTCAAGCCTGGCAAAGGGATGTAGAGGTGTCTGCCTCAATCTGTGAACAGCCTAAACCAGCAGCTCAGAGGCATGGACTTCCTCGTTTGGGTCTATGGCTCATTAACTACAGGAGCCTGCAGACGTGTAAACAGTGACTAAGGCATCACTACCGCAAACTGGAAAGAGGGATTACACCAGGAGAAGCACCAACTCGGACACTGCTCTGGCCCAGTATAGTGTCACAGGCAGGCAGAACTCAGGCAGCAGAGAGAGGCCAGGCATGCCCCATTTGATTTTCAATCTTGTCTTCTGACAGTGGGACAAGCAGGGCACAGGCCACCCTTCAACAGCCAGGCTTGCCTGGAGATGCCAGCTGGACTGTTGAAGATGCATCATCTTTTTCTGAGAGCAGCCAAAATTCAGCCTAAGTCAGGCCAGGGGCAGAGCAGCTCCCCCATGTGCAGGCAGCACGGGCAGCGGCTATTTCCCCCAGCACGTTGGGGATCATGGGGCTGGGGATACAGTCCCTGCAGTCCGTTCAGAGACAGAAAAGGAGCAGCCTGAGAGAGCAGCACGGCTGGAAAGCCCAGCAGCAGAGCAGTGCGGGGTTGCTCCCCAAGCGGGGTCAGGGAAACACCTTCCCAGCTTCCTCCTGCAGAGATACCACAGGCAGCTCCAGGCCTCGAGACATGACACCTGGAGCAACGGGAGCAATGGGTTTTGGGCAAGAGTCCCACGAAACCCCCAGGGAAGCTCGAAGACAGGGAGCGGGGAGACAGGCACTAGATGAAGGTGGAGTCCAGCTGGCTTGTTTCATGGTTATTGTGGGCACGAGCCTCAAAGAGCTGCTTGATCAGGGCGGATTTCTCCTGCTCCAACTGGGTGATGCGTTCGCTCTTGTCGGTCACCTCCTGCATGGGACAGAGGAGGAAAATGCTGGCGTCTGCTGTGCTGCAGCGAGCCCGGCCCTGGTAGGGGCATCACGGGTGCCCCTTGGCCAGCAGCCCTGCTTGCAGACCCCAGCCACAGCATCTGCACCCTCTCGTGACCTGCATTTGTCACAGTCTTTTCCTTCTGGCGGCGATGCCCCATCCCTGCCCCTGGACCCTCATGCAGCAAACAGCTGGACACAACTGTGTGATGGGGGATCTCCAGGTGCAGCCCACACGCCCTTCTCTGGGATGACCAAGGTTGGCCAAGCTGAAGGAACATTTTCCACTGCCTTGTATTCCTTCCCCAGCCCCATCCCACCCCTCCTCCTCTCCCTGCCCCCACCCAAGGGGATCTCCTCCCCCTGTACCCCTACTCACCTTAGTGAGAAGCCGGTTTTGCTCTTTCAGCATGTTGATGGCTTGCTGGGAGCCTGCTGAGGCCGGGGACGCCACGGGGACCGGCCTGCTCAGAGCTGAGGAGGGGTTTGCTGGCTGCAGAGAAGATGAAGGGAAGGGAGGAGACATTGAGTCTCCTTCCTGGTGGCCCTCCCCAGCCTTTCTCCATGGCCAGAAGCTGTTTCCGTGGCACACGGGGAACTGAGAGAAGCCCAGCACGGGATTAAGACCCCAGCACGGGCCATCGAAGGGTCTCCAGCAAGGCAGGCAAAGGTGGGAAGCTTTCCTGCCAGTGTGCCCGGCTCCTGCCAGGAGCCTGGCAGGCCAGCTCCAAGAGGGCTGACTCAGCACCTCAGCAGGATGGTTTCCTTATTCACTTGACAATGGCTACATGTTTTTGGGGATCTCCTTTAGTCCCCAAATGCCTTGAGCATCCTCCAGCCCAGCTTGGGACCAGCTGTGCTGTCCTCTTGGCCGTCCCCCATCCCCTATCTTGCCCACGTAGCCAAGTCACCTCCCGAGAGCCCGGAGAAACTGGCAGCTCTGATGTCAGCCCAGCCACCAGCATAAAAGGGGGGACAGGATGGATTCCAAGCTCATGCAAACAACCATGTGATGCTAATCTGCTGCTCTCACCTTGCCAGCAGTGGAAAGGAGGTCACCCAGGCAGCGGTTCACCTCCTGCAGCTTGGGGACCAGGCACCCCAGGTGGCTTTGGCCATCCTCAGGGAGGAATTCCTGGGCAACAGGGAGGAAGAAGAGGCTCGGAGTTACCATGGGGCTGGCTCCAGGTCCAGCCAAGTCCCAGCCCAGTTCTCCAAACCTACAGAGCAGCCCCAGACCCTCCCAAGCAGACAGGCATCCGAAGAACAAGCCCCAGACTCACAGCACTGGTTTTGTTCTTCCCCAGGAGCCTCTGGCGTTCCTGCATGAACTGGATGTGCTGATGGTACCACTCCCGGGCGCGTTCTACCAGCTCCAGACCCTGCAGCAGGAAATCCTTCTCCTGTTCCAGCTCCTTCATGTGCTTCAGCTGCAGGACATAGCGCACAGAGATTTCACCCCCTCCCACCAAGGCCTTGTCAAGCCCCAGGAGCTGGTTTCTTCACAAGGTGCAGAGGGCTATGGATACAGGCAGGGGTCTCAGCCCCTCTCCCCATGAAAAGCCATGGAGGAGCATGATGATGGCTGCTGCCTGATGCTGCTTTGGGGGAAGAGTTCTCCAGCTTGGGAGAACAACGGGAGCAGGCGAAGGACAGTCAGATCATCTCCACCCTCCCGCTCCCCACTGCAAAAGCAGGTTTCTCTGCCTCGTATTTATCCAGGGATGCAGCAAGAGCAGGGCCTGCAGCCACATCCCCCCACGGCTGCGAGCGTCAGCCAGCAGCACAAACACGCAGAGCTTTCGGCGAGCAGCAAGCAGCCGAATTAAATGTGTAGACTGGAAGCCAGGGGAAAACCTGCAACCCTGTTTCGCCAGTGCCCTGCTCTGCTCCCCCCTCTGTTTTACCCCCGAGGCACCTCTGAGCTGAGCAGAGCATAGCATACTTTTCGGCTTAGTGTCTCTGTGAGTCTTCCAGGTTCAAGCACCAGTGTCACCTGGAGAGGGACATGGGGATGTTTATGTGCCTGGAGGGCTGCTACAAGGGTGCCCGGGGCTCCTGTCCCCAGACCAGCCCCCTGGGACAGGCAGAGCAGGACCCTGCGCCAGGTCGCGGCGCAGCCAAGGCTGCTGCAGGGCAGGTGGCTCGGCCCCTCCATCAACAGCAGGGCTGGAGCAGCGGTCTGTGCCCCAGAGGACACGGGGTCCCCTGCTCTGCTGCCACCTTCTTCTCCTGCAGCCCCTAGGCACTGCGCTGCCACCAGCAATCACAGAGGTGGTGAGAGAAGAGGGGACATCCCTGGGGAACAGAGCGACCCTTTCACCAGCCCTCACCCAGTGAGCCCAGGGCTCTCCCTCCCCTTCTCCCGAGCCATGCCAGCCTACTCCCCCAGCTCCTGCCCTCCTGTCTTCATGCCAAGAGCACGGAAGACTGCCTGCCTTGCTGCCTCTGCCTTCTCTGCCACAACACAGCCTGGCCTCCACCGCCCACGGCACAGACTGGGCTCCAGGAGAGTCTCCTCCAGGCACCAGTGGGACTTCGATCACCCAGAAGCTGCTGGATGCTCAGGAACCTCTCCTGCTGCTTTGGAAGAGCATCTGGAGGGGGACAATTCAGCTCAGAAGTGACCCTGAACACATCCCCATCCCCAGGGACAAGTGAGACCATACCAAGACCTTCTTCAGGCCGCCAGCGCTTCCCCATCCCCACTGCCAGCCCCGAAGCCTCCCAACCACCCCATGCCAGCCACCTTTTGTGCCAGGGCTGCTCTTGCTCCCGCTGCTCCTGGAAATGCTGTTCGCAACACAACAGCCTCCCCCCCGCCACATGCTTGGATGGACAGACAGACCAAAGGGGACATACCCACAGGAAGAAGCGCAGAGCCTTGGTGCTATGCAGGCTGTTGCTGAGGGGCATGAAGAAGGTGCTGTATGTGGCAAGGACCCCCACCCAGCTTGGGCTGCAGCCCACGACTGCCTGGCCGGCCCTGGTCCCACCAGGCTTGCTGGCCAGCACAGTGACTGGAGGAAGAGGCAGCATCCCACAGAGCAGTGGGACATCACCAGCTCTGCTGGGTGTGGGGACAGACGGCATCTCGCTAAGGATGGGATGCTCTGGGGGCAGAGGCAGCTTCTGAGGCAGGAGGAAGACAGAGCGCTGGACTTGGCTGATGCTACCCAGGATAGAAGGGGAGGGGACAGTGCTGTACCCTGGACTGCCTACAAATGAAAGCGCTCAGCCTCTCACAGAAGGTCTCATCCCAGCTACCCCCTGTGGCCATGGGGAAAATCAGGCCGATCGATGATGGACTGACTGAAAAACACCAGCTGAGGGAACACCAGCTGTGGTGGTGCAAAGGGTCCCAGGGCTGCAGCACAGCCCACATAACTCTGCTTCGCTGCTCAGGATGAACCTGTCCTAGTGCACCCCAGGATGCAGGATGGATACCAGTGCTCCCATCCCCTCATGGACTTTAAGCAAATTTGCCTAATCACAGTGGAATGCCTTGTCTCTGTGGGGGTGCAACATCCTCCCAGCATCGAGGGGGAGGTGACAGCACCGCCCTGCACAGCGATCGGGTCCTTGCTGAACTCAGACCTGCTCCAACTGTGTGCTTAGAAGTGGGAATAGTGCCCAAAAGCTCTTGCCAGGGTGCCAGGGAAAGCTTCTCACCTGCAGGACGGGACAGACATCCCTTCTCCAGGGGGAGAAGCACACTAAAGGCAGTGCAGCACTCAGGTACATGGGGAGGAGGAAAGAAAGGCAGAGGACCTCCCTCCCACCACCCCCACAACAAGTTGGGGAAACAGAGGCAAGGGCAACACTAGCCCAGAGCAAGAGCCCTTGTGGCAGAGCTGGGAACAGACCCCAGCTCTCAACGAGACACGCTGGCCACCAGCACCTCCTCACCAGTACCAGGCAGGACCTGGAGCTCATGGCAGTGATGGGCTCCAGCCTGGCGCTGCACACAGAGGGAAGAGCCTTGCCAGGGCTCCCCTCTCCAAAGCAGCAACTCCCAGCCACCAAAACCCTGAGGACCAGAGACACCCATCCTCAGATGCACACATCTACATTTATTACTCCTTGCAGGCACCTCTCAGCAGAGGCCCCCTCAGCCCAAGAGCACACCAATCTCTTGCACGGCTGCAAGCCCAGCAAACCATGTGTGCACAAACCCCCCTCCTCAGACCAGGCATTGCAGCATGTTATATTCCCCAAGGCCAGCACCAGGCTATAATCGATGCTGCCCGCGCTGTGGCTCAGCCCTGCTGGGCTCAGGGAGCAGGGTGACACCAGGGTGCAAGGAGTGGAAGTGCCAAGGTGAGAGCCGCAGCCTTGGCAGCAGCTCCAACACCAGCTGGAGCTCATCCCACTTATCACTCATCCTGCAGGTTGGGTTTTGGCTCAGTTCCCAGAAAAATTTAGCTTGTGCTTGTGGGCAATGTGCTCAGGCAGCTCCTCCATCCCACTTGGGAGCAGTGCAGATCCCTTCATCCAAGCAATCTGATCCAAGCCTCTCCACTCAGGTATGGAGAGAGGGGAGCACATCCCTCCATCCTGGGCTGCCTGGCTAAATTCAATGCTGATTTCTCTGCATTACTGGCAGAGCGTCTCTTGGAAGCCACAAGGATCAGCATGCTTGAGCCCCGACCTACAGAGAACATCTGGTAGGAGACACAGCCCCGCACCACCGCTCACCAGCACAGAGCGTACCTGACCTTCGCTGGAGTGCTTGAGAGGCCCAGAGACCCACCTGCTCCTACACCTACACATTTGCCTTTCCCTGCCCAAGTTTTTGCCCATGGGGAAGGCACCCATGCAGTCAAACGCTGTCTTTGTGGGCTGCCCCAACTCCAGGGGAAGGCAGGGGAACATGTGCCTCCTCCCTGTCTGGCACAATTCGGGACAGAAAGCACCTCAGAAGTAATGGCAGGACCTCCACATACATCAACAGAGCTTTATATCCAAAATACCAGGATCTGCTCGACACGCCACAGCTCACATGTGCAGGGTGGCCAGCGGGGAGCCACAGCCCAAACAGAGCTGGTGTTAGCGGTGAGGGACCTCTGCAATCCACCTTCCCCCAGGGACCATGGGCCCCTTCCCTGGAGCCCATGGCAGGGCTGTCCCCTCACCATGCTGAAGTCCACGCCATTGGTGATGGTGTGTCTCCGGTGTTCTGCACGTCCCCTCTGATGCCTCCGAGTGTCCCCAGCCCCTGGATGGCTGCCATCTCCCTGGGACTGCCCAGCAGCCTTAGCATCACCACCTGTAACAGAGGAAGGCATGAGGCCACCAGCTACTTGCAACAAAAACCTCCCCATGGCCACTTCTATAGGACTATCTGCAGGATGGTCTTGCAAAGGGATGTGGCATGGAGCACCTGAGCAAAGCACTGGCCCGAGTGCCTGTTCACATCTTTGTATGGGCAGGGCAGGCTTCAGCAACAACTTACTTGGCTGTGCCAGGCTGGCAACAGACCTCAGTAGTCATCTTCTGCAAAAAGCAGGCAGCTTCCAGGCAATGCTGTTTCAGTCCCAGCACAGGCCATTAAACCATTAGTGATATTGCCTACCCTCGTCCTGTGCTCATGGGACCCCTGGCTCCCGCTCAGGTGACATAGGCTCTGGCAAGAACCTGACTCCTCCTGAAGGCCGCTCCTGCTTGGTGATGGGCTTGGCCATGCAGATGTCCCCCCCAAGACCCCATGCCTGTGGTCTAACCATAAACCAGGCTGTAGGTTTTCCAAAATTTTATTAAAATCCCAACATCCTATCTTGCAAAAGACTGATCTACTACAAACACGACACTTGTGCAAATCCATGCATAAGCTATTTTTGCAGATTAAGTTCATACTGGCAGGTTTTAGGCTGGATCACCCACCTCCTGCCTGTGCTGCCTGTACGCCGAAGCAGGTATTGGCTGGGCACCTGCAGTAAAGTCAGCACAATTCCCGCTCCGCCCGCCCTGACGAACTCGCCAGAAACGCAGCCCTGTGGCCATGGCCAAGCCGACTCAGATCCCTGCTTCTGGCCGAGCTGGCAGAGCACCACCCCGCCGCCCCGAACCGCAGCACCAGGGCAGCCAAGGGTGCAGCCAGCACCCTCCCCAGACGTGCCCGGGCAGCAAGCCTGCTGCACCTCCCTTCTTGCCTCGGTCCCCTGCCAAGTGCCCAGCAGACCCCGCCTCGTGCTCACCCCCTTGCTCTTGCAGCTCATCCCGCTCTCTGCACACAGCTTTTCTCAAGAGTTTCTTTCCCAACCTAGCTTTCAAACAAGAGCAGCACTGAGGTAGGCAATCGAAGGCAGGCAGTGAGGCAGCTGGGGAAAACATCTCCTCGGGACCACGCACCACCTATCTCCCAGGCACCCCCACCCATCACCACATCCTTCGCCCACGGGTTGGGCACGCGCCGGCTCCCAGGCGCCAGAGCTGCCTGGCACAAATCTAGCACGTTCCCTGCTGCACAGGCATGAAGGTCTGCGAGCGCCAGGGCAGGGTGCACAGCATTGCCTGGGCTGGCACATCACTGCCTGCTGCTGCACAAGTCTCCTCAGCCAAGCACACAGGCACGATGGAAGAGGTATATGTGGCAAGAGAGGGCAGCTGTGGCCGCAGGAGCCACCCTTCACCTTGAGGTCTGGGAGAGTTGCACCATACTGGGGCTGCCTGTGCTGCCACTTTTGCACCAGTTCAGCAACAGGAGCTGGACTCAGGCTCAGGGGACAGCAGGCAACGTTACACAAGCACCTTGCTCAGCCTGTCACTTTGTGTCACTGGGGAAAGAAGCCACCATGGCACAGGAAAAATCCTCCTTCTGGTCCATCATGGCATCCCGCTTCTCCTACCAGCAAGTGCTCCAGCGTAGACAAGTCTCCAGCACATCAATAAACACAGTCTTTGATATCACCCATTCATCTGTTTTGCCAACTGTTTTTGGTTTCATACACCCATATCTACCTGGGAGGAACCCAGCAAGACCAGTGCAACCACGTACATGTTCTCCTAGCAGACCTGTAGGACACCCTGCTTGGGAAGCTGAGGAACAGCCCCAAACCCAAGGGTAGCTTCAATAGGCAAAATCCCAAAGCAAAGCCAGGAGCATCTCTGGGAAGAGCTGCAGGGTAGAAACAACATGTTAAAAAGGTTTTTGCTGGTGTTATTTGGAAGTGCCAGGTGGAGCTGAGCTGAACCTGTGAAAAGAAGGTGCTCCCTGGTCAAACAACTGAGCTCTGTGCACCTGAGCTGACAATGTAGTGGCTAAAACAGGATCCCTGCTAATGAGCTGGGATCACTTCCTAGGCAAAGAGGAGAACCAGCTCACCAGAGGTGGAAGACATCCTGCCGTGAGATATGGGATGGCCTCCTCCCTCCCAGAGCCTCTCTGCCCCTAAAGGCATGATCCCAGCGTTTGCCAGCCAGAGCAAGTCTCCAGGATGAAGCAGACACCTCATTGTCATTTTACACATTTACATACCTGTCCTTGGCAATGGCCCAGATAATAACAGCTACCTACAAACCATCCCTCCTTCCTGCCTGGGCCACCAGCTCTCCAGGCAGCTGCTAGAGCCAGGCCACCCCAGCAGCAAAGGCAAGCGCTGTGCTGGGGAGAAGGCCATGCCCAGGGCCACCACAGACCTCCTGGGCAAGTCACTTTCTGGTCCGTGTCTTAAATTCCCCAGGTCTCACCTCTCAGGGGAACCACAAGGGTAAAGACCCCCAACACCAAGACGCTCAGATGCTGCTGTGACAGGCCACCTAGGCACCAACGGTAGGGAAGGCATCAGGGTGACTTCCCTGCCCAGTGACTTCTCCAACATCAGCCTCACCATCCTTGTGCCTGGCAGGTGCTGTTGGCTCCCCAGAGACCGTGGCTAGCACCCAGCGGGCTGCTCCAGCACCACTGGAAGCTGGCTCTGAGCAGGGACTTCTTCAGAAACACTTCTGCCCATACGCTAATAGAGGTTAGCAGGGAAGAGGGGACAGAATCACCGTCTCATTCGCTCACCGCACCCCTGGACACACCGGGAGGATCACCTGGCTCCAACCTCTGTCATCTTGCCATGATTCGCATCCAGATCACCTCTGACACATGCAGATGCCCCCTGGGCCAGAAAGCAGAGCTAAGGTGGCATCCTGTGAGCACCTCCTTCCCCCAAAACACAGACAGGGAGAGCTTCCTCAGACTCTTTGCAGCTGATGAGCACTGATACACCATCTCGCTGCACTTGGTTGGGTTCTCACAGAAGGTACCCCATGCAGCTTATGAGGCTCAGAGCAGCCTCGAGCCCAAATGATAGAATCTTAACAGAGACAGGGCTTCCTGGACCCACAGGCAGCTCTCAGCACCCAGCACTCCACAGCGATAAAGAGCTGTGTCCTGCCACGGCAGTGCCCAACTCCCTCACAGCCAGTTGGGGAGAACATCTACCTGTTCAATCACACCCTGGAAAACCCTCTGCAGTGGGAAGGAGCAGTGAGCAGCTGTGAGGGATCTGGAACTAAAAGAGATAGAGTAACTCTGAGTTATAATGTTTGCTAAGCTGCTGAATCAACCTGAAATTCAGACCTGTTGCCAGAATACAGCCTTGCACTTCAGGAAGTTGGCAGCAAGGGCTGAGGCACTAACCCTGCCTGCAGGCTCAGGACATCAGTATAACATCAGCCTATAATGGAAAGATCCTCAGCAACCTGAAAGTTCCCGTAGTCATGTGCTTATTCCTTTCCAGGGCAGAGCTTTCAATTTGCTGTTTATTTACCAAGCAGGATTTTTTTTCAGGTTTTTCCAGATTTACACTCTTGATGATAGAAGTACTAGCCTGCTTAATAATATTCCCCTAGATGAAGCTCCAGTGATTAGTCTGGAGGCAAAATAGAAAGCAAAGAACCTCAACCACGGTTAAAGTTTCTTCTCCACCCAACAGAAGAAGGGACTGGGCGGGAGTGGCTGGGAAGGGAAGCCAAACCAGCCCGGACAACTTTCCCAAGGTAGAGGAAGTCATGGCACTCAAGTGTTGCAATACAAACACCAGCCCCTCACACAGACCTTTGTGTCCGTAGATCTCAAAGCGCTTCACAAATCCAGATAAAGAATTATTACCTACACCAGATAAGTCCAGAAGCCTGGTTTCCTTATAATGTCTCCTACTGACAAGCAACAAATCAAGATGCCAGTGACAGTCTCCCCCTTGCCAAGGTCAGCGTGCCTGGGGGTGGCCCTGGCAGGCCCAGTATGGGGACCCTAGGTCCCGAGGAAGGGGCAGAGTGCACAGGGACCTGCCGGTGAGCTTTGCAGACAGAGCCCTGGCCTGGCCACTCGGACAGCACTTGGGGACAGCAAAGCACATCTCCCCCATGCCGATTTCTCATTTAATTATTGCTTAGTTATTTATTATTGTAAATAGTGCTGTGGAATTATCCAAACAAAAACGTTGGATCAGGTTTTGCTATTTTTTTGGTCCAAAACATGGATGAAATTGTGAACCAAGCCTTTCTGAGGGCACACCCACAGCATGGAGCCCACCCAAGCACAGGGCTGCTCCATGCCAGCAAAGCTGCTCGGCTCTCGGAGACCCCAGGGCTCAGTAACTCTCCAAGACGACCAGCTGCATCACTCACCCCCTGAGGAAGGTCACCTACAGACTTTGCGCCAGGGGACAACCACGGACACGTTACAGTAAAGCCCTTAATTCTTCTTGTCACCACTATAAACAGACAAGCACCCACGCGAGGAGAGATGTGAAGGGAAGCACGAACCCGAGACGGACAGCAGAGCAGCGTGCTCTCCATCCCGGTTTACCGGCAGCTTGGATCAAAGCCCACCAAAGCCAAAATTAAAAATAGCAGTAACTTTTGCAGAGTTTTACATCAGGCCTGCGGGAATGCTTGCTGCTGGTTTAAGCCCAGAGGAGGGAACAGGTCTGCGCTGCCAGAGGACCAGAGCAAGCCGCAGGGTCCCAACCCGCCCTGCCTCCGGCAATGGTGCTGCCCGCACCCTGGAGCTGCCCGCACCGAGCCGGGCGCGTTCCTCGCCCGACCCCGCCGCTCCCAGCCCCGCTGGCTCACCTCGGCCGCGGGGCTGGCTGTGCCCCGGTTCCCGCTGCCCCGTGCTCTTCCCGCGCCGCTCCTCGGCACAGCGCGGGCTCGGCGGCTTCTCCACGCTCCGCCGCCCGCCGCCGCCGCCGCTGCCCTCCACCGGGGGGTCAGCACCAGGCAGGGCAGCGCGCAGCCCCAGCACGAACCGCTCGAAGGTGAGGTACCCGCTGGCCGGTGCCGCCCGCCGCAGCCCCTCCATCACCCCGGCGGGCAGCTCCCGGGCTTCTGCTCCCCGCCAGCGGGACTCGATCTCCCGTAGGTGCACGTAACCCCGCCGCCGGTCATCCAGGATATCGAACAGAGTCCGCAGGCTCTGCAGGAAAACCCGGGGAAGACCCTCGGTACCGGCGGGGAGCGACCGGTCGCCGCGCTCCGGGGCCATCACCGCCGCGGCCGCCGCTCCCGAGCGTTACTCGCCGCTCCGGCCCCCGCGCTCCTATTGGTTGGTGGCGGAAGGTTCCGCGCTCTGATTGGCTGGCGGCGGGCGGTCGCGCTGGCCATTGGCTGAGGAGGAGGACGCGGTTTGAGTTCCACGCGGCGCCCTCCCCCCGCCTCCGGAGGGAGCGGGACCCCCCCTTCCCCCCCGGCCGAGAGCGGGGCGGGTTCAGGGAGATGTCTCCTCCTCCACCCCACCGCCATCCGAGACGCTACACCCTCGGTGCCGGCTCGGTGACCCCCGCCCGGGAAGAGCCGCCCTGGCCGGTGTCCATCCACCAGACAGAAATCCTCACTTCTCGCAGCGCAGACCCGCACCCGCTGCTCCCACCGCTGCAAATCTCCCTCTTTACTGGCAGAACTTAGGGTACCGCTACCTGCGCCCAAATGCAATGGGTGCTTCTGCTGCCGGTGGTAATAAACAGCTTCGGACAGTTCGATTTTTGCATCTCAAAGACACCGTAACCTTGCAGAAAGGAAAGCGGCTCTCTTTTTAAGCAGAGATACCTGAAGACCTTACATCCTTACAGACCTGAAGATCTTACATCCAGAGCAAACATGATTAGTGAATAGGAAGAAAAAAAAATCCCGAACGTGGTGTTTGCTCTCACTGCCACCTTTGTAAACAGAGGCGAGAAGTGTCAGTCCAGCTTCTCACCTTGGCAGAATCCCCATGGGAGAGGGATGTACGGCTCTTTTGCATCAGCATGGAGAGGTCCTCTGTGCTTGACTTGCCCGGTGCCGTGGGGGAGGTGAGTGCTTACAGAGGGAATTGAGTTCGGGCATCCCAGTGCTGTGGCTGGTGCAGCACCAGTGGCCACCAGCCATCAGGAGCTGGGGTAGGGGACCAAAGGAACCAGGACATGGAGAAAGGAGGAAAAAAATATATCAGTGTTGACAAAAGTGAGAGAAACAGGATTTGGATCACATGTCTCATAAACTTAGTATGAACTGGCATTGTTAAGAGAATGGGTTTGTCTAATTTATACCAAAATTTGCTGCATCTGTTAGATCCAACAGCATGTTAGCACTAGTGAAAGGTGCTGCCCTCTGCAAACTCCCTCCATCAGATGGTGTGTTGCAACAAAGCAGACTGCAATGTGCTGGTGTCACGATTCCCATGTCACAGGCACCACAACTTGCTTGAGGGGCCTTGAGCAGCCACGTGCTGGCACCTCCAGAGCCCCCATCCTGGTTGGATGCTCATGATGCTGAGAGAAGGAGCATCAGGGAGCAAGCGTGCTGGAGAAGGGTGACAGCCAGAAAGGGCAATTAGTCACTGTCCGGGTGCTCAGATTGTGAGGCTGTCTCTGCCATGGTGCCACGGATACCTCCCTGAGCCATGTGCCAGGTGCCAATTTCCTTTAGCTCTGAGTTGGCTTCAAAGGGGGAGGGTGGAAGATGCTTGGCCCTCAAGCCCTCCCATCCACGTGGCCCTTGCTGTGCTCCCCTTGCCATCACCTTCCCTGTCCAGGCCGGACTCCATCCCCGGGTGTCTTCAGCAGCTTCTCAGCCCGTTCTTGCACTCCTCTTCTCCATTGTGTTTCTCAGCCCTGTCAGACCCAGGCTGCCAGGTAAACCACAGCAGCCTCTGGAGACCCTCACTGGGCTTTTCTCTATCAAGGACCTGCTCTGGCTGGTCTCCTCTGTGCTACGGCTGGGCTATTCACAGCCTGCTTTTCTTTAAACCATTTCTTTTCCCAGACCTGTCCTACCTGTTTTGAGATCTCTGCTTGGCTTAGCCGTGTTTGACTGAACAGGTTCACACCTGTGTAGGATACAGGGAGAAGGAACCGGTGCATCATCCCTCCCCTTTCTGCTCCAGAAACAAAGCAGTGAACGTGACGCTGCTCAGCTCTGGTAGCATCAGCNTTCAGTCGTGTGCTCTTCCGTTCCCTTCCCTTCCCTTCCCTTCCCTTCCCTTCCCTTCCCTTCCCTTCCCTTCCCTTCCCTTCCCTTCCCTTCCCTTCCCTTCCCTCACTTAACAATTTATCTTGGGGCCAGCCCGGGCTCTTCTGATTGACAGTGCCATCTTTGGGTTTTTTAATATAAACGACTTAGTTACTCAATTCTCCTTCCTCCAAACCACTGGGAAGCACTAGCTGCCGTTCAAACCCGGCCCAGCTCTCCTTCACTGCTGGCCTGCAAGCACTGGCAGTGATACGCACGGCTCTGGTGTGGTGACACCCAATGCACCAGTGTTCCTCTCTGGGGAGGGCACGGGGTGTCTGATGTCCCCTGGAAGGCTGGTGGCAGGCCAGCGTGTCCCACCAACCAATATTGCCACCCCTGGGAGAAGAGGTTGCAGCAGCCACACCAAACCCCAGCAGAGCACTGGGGGAACAGGGTGCTGGTGGTGGGGCACCTTCCTACATGATACTGACCACCTACGGGTGATGCTGGGTGACTGTGGCAGTAGATTAAGCCCCATGCTGACTTCAGCAGCATGTAGGTGTTCACACGTGAATCTTAACTCTGCAGACGACATATGGTGACTGCAGCCATGAGGTTATCACCTGATGACCATGTTCAAGCAGATGTTGTGAGCCTCTGCTGCCGCGTTCTCCCGGGGAGAGCAAGGTCTGGTGGGGAACCACCACATGCATGTCTGTGGGCTCAGTGCCTGTATGCTGCTGCCTGGCACCCGGACCAGCCGGCACGGCGACCAGCCGGCACGGCACAGCCTGCCTCTACGTATTGCACTGCTGCCCAAAACTGTTGCATCCAAAGTGAGTTGGTCCCCAGCCAGCACAAGTTACCAGACCATACCCAGGAATAGTTGGTCAGGGGTTGGTTAAAACCAGACCAGGAGCTGTGCAAACAACAGTCCAGAGGCCAAGTTCTGGTGCTCCCTGTCACTGTCCAATTCATTAAGCACAATTGGTGTTAACTTCTTCTTTCAGCCCCAAAGCTGAGGGGGTGCAGGGAATCGCTTCCAATGAGGTACCAAAGTGTCAAACCAGAAATACATCTGTTCCCCAGGAAACATCTGGGCAGAGGTTAAGGACGGCGAAGGGAGAGTGGCAGCAGGTTTTCCCTTGTGGGAGGGCTGTCTTGTTAGATCTTCCCAGCTCTAAGATGCCATTGTGTTTTCCATGTTGCTGCTTATGGGGCCTCTTGAGGACGTGCTGTTTGCTTTGGAGGCAGCCAGGCACTTCCACAAAGTTACTTTTCTTCCCTGCAGACTGTTTTTTCCCTCGGAGGGCCGGCCAGCAGGAAATCTGATGGCTGCCTGGCAGCTCGCAGGCTGTCACGAGGGCTGGGAGAAGGGCAGTGGGTGGGAAGCTAAAATAAGCTGTCCAGGGGGGGTGGTAGTTTTGTTTACTTGCTCTGCAACATGCCTGGGTCTGCAGAGCAAGAATCTGTGTTTGTAAGAAATGGCAGTTACTCCTGTCCAGTCTCACCCTCCTGCCCCTCCAGCTGATGGGGTCTCAGCATGACGAGTTTAAATATAGGGAATCGTCTGGGGCTTAAATGAAAGTGTGATAGATGCTGCAAGGCCTCCGATTAGAATCCGTCTAGCAATTGCTCTGTCCTATTATAAATTCCACTCTGCCACTGCCGATGAAGCCAGCTATCACAGGAGCGGCTAAGAGCAGCATGTAGTAACCATCGTGCCACAGCCATAAACTACCCAGCCTTTCATCATATTCAGGGAATGACTGTAAAACCACATTTCTTTGGGTAACGTATTGGTGAATACTTATATATTGAAGCCTGAAGCAGGGCCCTAAAAATAAGAAGTTCTCTACCTCGATGGAGCAGTGTTTGCTGTCTGTCTGCTTTTAGGGCGCTGGAGCTTTTTTAATGATGAATTTCCTGTTCCACCTGCATGTTTGTGTTTCCTTTGGCCCTAGCATATCTCCTTCCTGCTCTCAGGTTGTCCTGCCCAGTATATCTGATCCAGCCTGCCACTGTTTTTATTGCTTTACAGAGGAAAATTTTTACCCACACGGGCGATATGTTGTGGAATCAGCCTGGGGGACTCTGTGCAGCAGGACAAACCTGTTCTGGTGGATGCCTGGATTTGGGGGGTGGGAGCATGTTCACCAGCAGCAGCATGATTTGCTGTGGATCTTCTAGGAGAGCCGAGATCCCACGGCTACATGCTGGGTTTCCTTCAAGGTGAGGCAACAAGGGCTGTACTAGTTCTGCAGGAAAAGGCAGGGCTGGATTTATAAGTTGGATCTGAC